>OX101822.2:32643999-32853999 GCA_944452925.2 Chrysolina oricalcia | reverse complement strand
TCATCTGATACTAAACATGGTCCTCTTAGCGGATATCTGTTGATGTTAAGACAATTCAATTATAAGGATAATTATACCAGCAGCAGAAGTCAGAAGCGAGAGAGTCAGTGAGTCCGTTCAAGTTACTATTACAATTCCAAATGGTTTCATCAATTCGATCTGAATATGTGCTCTATCGAGAAGTACTGTTAGGTTCTCGTTATTTGCAATATTTATTTACAATTTTGATCATTAACTTTGACAATTTTGACAATCGATATTATTTCGCGACATCAGATAGTTGCTTCAATTTATACAATTTCAAAGGTGCAAATCTTATTCTGGGAGTCTTTCTGCGGGTATAAGTTTATTATTTATCAATTATCAGCTTCAATATGGCATCTATTGACAAGAAAGTCAAAAGAGGTCAAATCAAAGGTGCGCTTACCCGATTCAACAATTTCCAATTTCCTAGAATTCATTGCTGATCAACAATATTGAATGATGAAAATAAACTTCAGATACAGAGTCGGCTTGAACAATTTGAAATAGTACAAGCAAATAAAGACAAGGGTGAAGAAACTAGTGAAATTGAAGAAACGGAACCAAACACATTTGAGTGTACTTATTATAAATGCATAAGTAAAGCTAGACATTTGATTTCTTCGTTTTCCAAAAACAAATCAAATAATTCGATAATTTCTGATAATATACCTTCGAATGTAGTCACCAATGTACAAGAAAATATTGGTGTTTCAAGTCAAGTTCAGTTCGACAATGAACCAATATTACAAAACGCTAATAGTATCACATCTGAATTGCACAAGGTGAAAATTCTCCTATACGTTTGCCATCTTTCAATGGAGCATATGAAAAATGGCTTGAATTTAAAGACGCTTTCATTGCTTTAGTACATGAGAACAAGGTTTTGAATAATATAGAAAAATTCTATTATTTAAAATCATCTTTACAGGATGAGGCTAGTGAAGTCATTGAGTCAATTGAAGTAAATACAGTAAATTATCAAATTACCTGGAATATACTTAGTGATCGGTTCGAAAATAAATCTTTAATCATTTTCAATCACATTAAATCTATTCTTGATTTTCCTTCTATAAAAAAAGAATCATTTTGAATTGTTTAAATTATATGACAATGTAACAAAAAATTTGGGTTTATTGAAACATTTTCAAGAACCTGTAGAAGAATGCCAATCAAACAAGGTACTAGTCTTCTAGGCGATGCAAGGAAAATGGCTTTGAATAGTTTTTTCAGACAGAGAGAAAATTTAAAAAAACGTGTAAGTCTCAAAGCAGAATATGTAGCATTTATGCGGGACTGCGAAAGGCTAGGTCACATGACTCAAATTGATAATGAGTATTTCAATGAGGACGCTTATTATCTTCCACACCATGGTGTCCTTAAGGAATCTAGTCTCACAACTAAAGTAAGAGTTGTGTTCGATGCTAGCGCCAAGTTGGATAATGGCTTATCACTCAATGATATTCAGTTCAGCAGTCCCACTAAACAAGCGGAATTATTTTCAATCTTGCTTAGATTTCTACAGCATACATTTGTAATTAATGGAGACGTTTCGAAAATGTACCCTCAGATACTCATTCATACGGACCAAAGGAAGTTTCAGAAATTTTTCTGGAGAGAAAATTCTTATGAGAAAATGCGATGTTAAGAGTTTAATACTCTTACCTATGGTACTGCTTCAGCTCCATTTTTAGCTGTCAGGGCTTCGTTTCAGTTGGCAATTGAAAATAAGTTTCCTGATGCTGCCCGAGTCATCAAAAATGATTTCTATATGGATGATTTTACTGACCGGTTCTGATTCACTTGAAAAAATACCTAGTATTCAAAGAGATGTTCAAGCCATTCTTTTATCAGCAGGATTAAATTTGCGAAAATGGTTGACTAATAGGCCAGATTTGTGCGATGACTTTCAATTTAACAATAATGAAGATATGAATTTGATTCAACTAGGACCAGACGAGAATAATAAAACCCCTGGAGTATTTTGGAATGCAAGAACAGATACCATTCAATATTCATTTAATCAAACACATTTCGATACTGTCTCAAAACGTTCCATACTATCTGCTATTTCTCAAATTTTTGACCCATTATGTCTTCTTGGACCTGTAATCGTAATTGCAAATCTAATTCTTCAGCAGTTATGGCAAGCTGACTTAATGTGGGATGAGTCTATCCCACAAAAGTTGTAAAGTCAATGGGTGAAATTTAGAGAATATTTACAATTAATCAACCAAGTGAAAATACCACGATTCATTCGTTCTGTTGATTCCATATGAATTGAAATGCATGGCTACTGTGATTCCTCGGAATCTGCCTTTGGTGCGTGTGTATACATTAGATCTGAAGATAATACGGGAATTTACACTTCCAGACTTTTGTGTACTAAATAGAGTAGCACCTCTGAAACAAATATCTTTACCGAAATTGAAACTATGTGGAGCAACCTTGCTTGCTCACCTTGTGAAATCAATTGGAGTCACTCTTGATTTACGTATTAACAAAAAATATTTCTGGTGCGATTCCACGATAACGTTAGGTTGGATAATAATAATAATATCTTTATTTTCCTTGTTTGACAAAGTTATAAAATTTTTATAGGAATCGCCTAAGAAAAAGAAAAAGCAGATAAAAATAATCCCTGAAAAATGGAATAAAACTGCCTACTTATACACATAAATTCTTCAAAATTATAACAACACTTTTCAATAAGAAAATCTTTAAGTTTTCGTTTGGAGATATAAACGGTTTTGGATTTTTTTATTAGATCTGGTATCAAATTATAAACACATGGGGCATCTGATCAGGAGAATTAAAAGCTAATTTAGTTTTAACAAATGGTACAAAAGCATAGTTTTTTTGTCTTGTGTCAATATTATGCTTAAATTTATTTAGTACAAACAATTTATTTGTATTTTCAAAAACAGATAAGCACAAGTCAAAAATCAAAAGACTAGGAACAGTTAAAATTCTGAAATTTTTAAAAGCATTTCTGCAAGAGTCACGGGGACTCATGCCATTAATGATTCGTATGAGTTTTTTTTGTGCTATAAAGGAAATACCCCAAAAACACACTCCATATCTCAGTCTAGAATCCACCTGCGCATAGTACAGCTTCAGCAGCTGATCAACATTCAAAACCTGCCTTATATTTCTGAACTGGTATGGAATAGAATAAATTTTTTTTATTAGAAAATTGCAGTGATTCTGCCAATTCAAATGTTCATCAATGTAGAGACCCAAAAATTTCAAGCTCTCACATTCTGTTGTTATATTGTCAGAATTATCATTGGCCCTGAAACTAATAATATCACACTTCCGTTGACGATGATGAAATCTCATTGAATCTGTTTTTTTTTTCCATTCAAAAACAAATTCTTTGCAAAAAAACCATTTATTGATATTTTCAAAAACTGTATTACATTTTTCTTTCAAAACTAACTCTAATCTGTCAGAGATTATAATTGACGTGTCATCTGCGTACATTGTAATGAATGTTCCTTATTCATTAATATATAAAACAAACAATATGGGTCCCAATATCGACCCTTGAGGAACTCCTGATTCAGAGAAGGCCATGCTGGAAGTTGCATAGTTAATAGCGACATATTGTTTTCTATAAGAGAGATAGTCTGTTATCCATGCCAACGGTATGCCCCTTACGCCATAACGGAATAGTTTATTTAAGAGAATGTTATGATCAACACAGTCGAATGCCCTGCTTAGATCGCAGAATATCCCAACAGGGCACTCGCCTGCTTCAATATGGTTCACAATATCTCTATGATATGATTGTATAGCTGTACTACTTGATTTTTAGGTTAGAAATCCATGTTGGTTTTTGTGATGATGATCATCAGAAAATGACAAAAGTCTTTTCAAAAAAGCATATTCGAATATTTTCGACATACTTGAAGAAATTGTTACTGGCCTATAATTTTCCAATAAGTTTGGATTATTCTTTTTATAAACTGGTATGATTTTACCTATTTTCATCATATTTGAGAATAAACCTTCGCTGAATGACAGATTCACCAAATGAAATAGAGGTTTGATCAAAACATGAAGACTCTTTCAAAAGGAACATTGGGATTTTGTCATGACCTGAAGAACTTTTATTTTTAAGTTTGCTATTCAGTAATCATACAGTTCGGATTCAGTATAAGGGTGTAAAAAACCGAATTACTAGGAGATGGAATGTTTCTCGCGTAAGATTGATAATCCAGATTTGTCTTATCAATTTGACTAGATAATAATTTAGTTGACTCGATAAAATAATTATCAAATGTGTTAGCGACTTCTTTCGGTAAATCAACAACAGCGTCCCTGCTCTTTATAGAAATATTCTTAGTGGTGCATTTTGGTTTATTAGATAATTCAGAGACAAATTCTCCAAGCGGTTTTTGAAGGATTATCAGACTCATCAATTCGTTTTTGGAAATATTCTTTCTTTGTTAATTTTACTAACTGAAAGTGTTTTTGTTTTTCCGTTTTATAACTATTCTCAAGGTCCTTCTGCACTTTTTTTAGATTGTAGAGGTCTTTCAACTTTCTACTTGAAATTTTTACTTTATTGTTAACCCAATTATTATTTTTAACAGTCTTATTGAAGATTTTACGCTCTACATACCAGATTACGTTTCCTGTATTGTTTCCTGTATTGTTTTTTTTTTGAACCAGCTTCCAGTTATTTACACCTATGACATTCGGTATATTATTCTTGCATTCTTCTTTCGGCACCTTAAAGGCACCTGCTAGAAATTGGAAGACGTTTGTTGCAAATAGGGTTGGCGATTTTCAAACAATAACTGATCCAAGTGTATCACGTAAAATCCGCTGAAAATCCAGCAGATTTACCCACGCGGGGTATGGGTGTGAGAGATAATATTGAGTCGCGATTATGGTGGGAAGGTCCGTCGTGGCTTTTAATTGAAGAAAACTAGTGGAATTTATCTTCCTCAAAAAGTTCTGTTCAAGACAATTTACCAGAACAACGAGTTGTGTCGGCTGTTGTTTCGGAAAACAGTGATTTTAAAATTTTTGATTTTATTCTTCACTTATTAAAATGCAAAGAGCATACTGCGTTCGATATATTGATAATCTGAAAAGACCACTTACTGATGGTAATTTTGGAGCATTATCTTTATTTGAACTGTCGAAAGCTCTTCAGAATAAGCCAACGTCACAGTTTTCCATCAGAATATGATCAATCATTTCGAAACAAACCTGTCGATATAAAAAATCGCCTTTTATGCCTAAATCCATTTTTAGATCAAGAACTTATCATAAGAGTAGGGGGCAGATTGGGTAATTCAGAATATGACTACTCAAAAAAGCATCCGATTGTCTTATCTCCGAATCATGAGTTAACAATTCTAATTCTTACTGATGAGCATAGGAAATTATTTCACTGTGGTCCTCAACAATTGCTTTTTTCCATCAGGGAAAGATACTGTCCACTGTGTGGTCGCAGTATTGCAAGAAAAATCACTAGAGGTTGCGTTACTTGTTTCAAAGTGAAGCCTGTTTCAGAAAAGTATATGATGGGTTATTTGCCAAACTTTCGTGTTACTCAGAATTTTCCATTCACTAACGTTGGCATTGACTATGCGGGTCCCATCTTGATGAAGAATCGAAAATTAAGAGGAGCAAAATAATTTAGGGCTTACATATGTTTATTCACATGTATGTCAACTAAGGCAATACATATCGACCTTGTTACTGATCTTTCTACTGAAGCATTCATAGCAACACTCAGACGTTTTGTCGCTAGGAGAGACCTAGTAATTTATATTCTGACAATGGTACTACATTCGTAGGAGCCAACTCACATATCAAGGAATTGTTTTTATTCCTCAAAGAATCTGCACCATATTTAGTAGATACTATTAGCGCAGAATTTTTTTTTTGGCATTTCATTCCTGCTATATCTCCTAATTTTGGAGGAAGCGGGAGTGAAACGGATTGAGTACCATATGAAAATGGTTGTAGGTGATTTGCATTTAACCTATGAGGATTTTCAAACGGTACTGACTCAGATTGAATCCATAATCAATTCAAGATCCTTGTCGTCCGATTCAGCTGATTCTGTTCCCTTGACACCCGCCCATTTTTTAATTGGCAAGACGATGACAGCAATTCCTGATCTAGACCTCACATATATTAAGTAATCACGTCTCAGCATATTTCAAAGGATAGAACAAGCAAATCAGCATTTTTGGAGGAGGTGGCACAAGGTTTATATATCCGAACTCCAGGCAAATGTGAAATGGGAGGCTAATTCTTCCACATTTCTGAAAATTGGTAGCCTTGTTGTACTGAAGGAAGATAATCAACCCCCCTGAAGTGGAAACTGGGAAGAGTTGTCAGTCTTCACCAAGGAAAGGACAAAGTAGTTCGAGTTGCAACTGTTAGACTGTCCAATGGTAGTGAAGTTCAACGAACAGTTTCCAAACTTTGTGTCCTACCCATATAAAGTGATGAGTGAAATTTAATTTTCGTTTTTCGATGTTACTATTCCATTTATTTCATTGTGCGAAATTCAGTCAATCGAAAACGAATATTTTTCATTGTTCTCAATCTGACATTACTAATATTATTGTTGAAAGTTTAGTCAATCCTTTCAAGACGGGCAGAATGTTGCGTAGCCCAATACTTTATTATTTTTAACGCACTGTATTAGTTGGAAACGAGTTGTTCAGAGATTTGTCAAGAAAAATTGTCAATAAATTACAATACGTTGAAGTGGAAATATTATTTTGAACATACAATTTTTCTATCTAAAAAGTCGTTACAGTCCATTTCATCTGATATTAAATATGATTCATCTGATATTAAACAATATCATATCAATGAAGAGTTTAATATCGGTTACATTATGTTCTTCAAAATACATCAATAACAGCAAGTGATCAAATTCAGGAATCTGATTCCTGGCTAATAAAGTGTGTACTTTTTCCATACAGTATGGAAATTTTCCCTTGGTGGTATGCAAATTTTCCTTGCTCCTATTGAATTTTTTTCCGTGTAGTACAATTTTCATTCAAAAAATTCTGATTCTGATGTTCCACAAATCATCAAACTAAGAGATCGTTAACGAAAATTCTAGAAATTCCTTATGTTTCACATTTCATCTAGGTAGCGTACTAGTATAGTGCTATAATTCATGCTACTTTTGGAAGGTTCTATCGGGAGAACCTAGATGTCACGCACGATTGCATCAAACACTCTTTCCACAGTGACTGACTAACTATCCTTTTTCTCTTTAAACAAAGGTATTGCAATATACTTTGAAACTTGAAACATTGTTTGAAGATAATAAATTACGGCAATATTTGAGTAGAAACTAAGGAATCCTCTTGTCTTCAGTTGCATTTTGCTAGAGAGCATTGCCCTTTACAATTTCAGGGCTCCAATAAATTGTTCACATCTTATTCTGTTTCAGTCTTTACCAAATTTTTGTTCTTTGAAATACTCACATAGTAATCTCTATTGACATGATTTAAAAACGAAATAGACTCTATTCCAGTTACCTCACATTCCAATTTTGGATCCATCGTTCTGTCATCTCCTCTTCAGAGACTGAAGTGACTGTTCAGAACAAATGACCATTCAATAACTTTATATTTAAACAGATTTCGACAACTGGAAATCATGAAAGTTCCGCAACATTCGAGAAGATGGAGCAATAATGTCGCTTTGCCTTGAATTGAGTATTGCAATAATGTATATGAAGGAGAGTTGTTTTGGGAGATCGTTGAGTAACGAAAGTCGTAGCCACAGATTGAAGAAAGTTAAGATATGAAAGCTCGGCCTTCCCGCTCTTATACAGGGTGTTTCCGAAGTTAGAGCAATAAATGGAATGGGTTGTTCTATGAGACATAACACAAGAAAAAGTATTTACCTTTTTTCTGAAGCACTTGGAAATCTCCCAAAAATAGACTCATTCACGCACGATTGTTTGGGAAGCACTGGTTTCATTCATCAGTTCCTAGGGCACCTATTTCCTAGTATTGTGTTCATTACTCGTATTCCCGCACCGTTGCCAGTTTATTATTATTTCGTAAACCTTGCCAGTTAATGCATTTGGCTTCGAAGTGAACCAATGAATTGAATCAAAATGAGGGCAATGCGGTAATTTGATTTCACAACAGCTGTTCGAAATGACCGCCACCACTTTCTATGCAGAGTCTCGCACGACGAAATAAGGAGTCACAAGCACGCTGAAAACTACCTTGTTGTCGCATCTGTTGAATGGCGTTGTTTATTTTCTCGCTTAAAATTTCCCGTTTCCAGATATTCCAGTTTGGTGGCGCTTAAACCTAATTCTCCAAAAAACCCTATACGAAGAAGTCAATCACATTTAGATCCGGAGAGCGTGGTGGCCACGGTAAAGGCCCTCCTCGGCCGATCCATTTTTGTGGATATTCTCCATTTAAAAATTTTCGAACTTCTGCACGGAAATGAGTTGGAGCTCCGTCGTGCATGAAGAACATTCTCTGTCTTATTTCCAATGGCAGATCTTCCAAAAGTTCATCCAGATCGTTCCGCAAAAATTCCAAATAAGAAAGCCTGTCTAATCTTGGCGGCAACTCCTCTCCACCCCAAAGATTGATAGAAAATCGAAGTTGAAAATTCGTTTGTTTTGTTAAATGCGGATTTTCAACCCCCCCAATGATGATAATTATGATGATTGAAAATACCATTTCGCGTGAATTTCGTCTCATGGATGAATAGAATTTCATTCAGGAAATTTTGATTCAGTTCATGTTGACGCAGTATCCATTCACAAAAATTAACTCTTCGGGTATAATCTTCCCGCTGCAACGACTGCACGCGCTGATAATGAAAGGGATGCTGCATATCCTCCTTTGAAGTCCTCCAGACAACTTTATTCGAAACCCCTAACTGACGACCGATGCCGCGGGTAATTGAGGTTGGATCATTTGCAATGATATCCAAAATTTGTTCTTCAACATGAATTATTCTGCGAGGTCTATTTCTACCGGCAACTCGGCCTCTGTGTGTGCCTAGTTCACCTATATCTCGAGCCCTTTGGACTAGTGTTACAAACCTACGACCAGCGGGATGGACACGATTAGGAAACCGTTCTGCATGAAGACGGGATGCTGCCTAAGAATTTTGATGTGTTTCCCTATAAATGAGAAGCACAATTAGTTCATTATTTCCGTAAACGTTTGAGTGTGCCATCATTGTAAAACTCAGGACATCAAACACGTGCAAAAATAAAACTCAATAGTTGTTGGTTATGAATCTCAGGATTAACAAATGAAATCAAAGATACTGAAACTCAAACAATGACACCATCTCAATCTCAAAGGTATCATATGTACGTAAATAACAAGAGCCACCATGAACGAAAATACCTGACTGAAATCTATTGTGGACATTGTGAACATCATTACCACAAATTGAAAAACATACAGATCTCTCCGCCCATTTTCTTCCGTGTTTGATCCCGCCCCATTAAACTCTAATAAGGATTGCAGGAATTTCGAAAAACAGAGATGTAGGTGAAGAAAATACGAATGCAGTCGAATACTGAAACACAACAAGAATCCTGGGTACCTACCTACATAAAACGATTGGATTCGTCAAACGATTCGTCCAAAATTCATCTCAGATATGCACGTAAAATAGTCACAAATATCCTAATGAATACGAGAAGCGATATGATCGAATACCACGACAAACAATAGTCTCTAAATCGCTTAGCTCGCGAGCTTTTCCCTTAAAGGGGAACTGTACCATCTTTCAACATTTAACGTCGGCAACATTGTCAAAATTATTCATACGCCGGCATTTTTTTGTCATCGCTTCGGTCAGATGTTAACATCTAGGTGGGCAGTTGATCTCTGGCCAGAGGTTTCCAAAAGTTTGCCAGAATTTTTCGAGAACTACAACGTCCTATATCTTCCATGATAAGGTTTTTTCGAGAAAAATGTATTCTTTCAGTCCGGTTCAATTTTTCATTTTCTATTACCAATTTCATTTATTGCTCTAATTTCGGGAACACCCTGTATATCTGAGCTTCCGGGGAATACAAACACTTGTAGCGCTGGGAGCATGAATAGTTGACATATGTTACCTAGATGGGGTTGATTTTTGTTCATGTTATTAGGTAGCTTTACATTTACGCTCAGTCACGCGCGATTGGAGCACGTTCCAATCGTGCGTGTTTTCGCATGGCGAAGTGTGTCGCGTTGTACAATTTGTTTCCTTAAAATTGCAACATTCTTATCTCGTGGTTTTGGCCTGTACCATTAATCGTAGAGGATAAAACTGCTAGTGTAAATCAAAAAGTGTAAAATTTTGCTCGTGCTGGTCGTGGCTCGTAAACTGTTGAAAAGTTCAACAGTTTCATAGACGGTTTGACCAGAAGGAACAAAATTAAAAACCGAAAACGAAAGATAAAGGTGGATCCGTACCTAGTCTATCTGAATACTTTTAATCGTCAAAAATTGAATTGTGTAAAAAAACATGGATGGAAAATCGGAACAAATATGGGCATATGAGTTGCGTGATAAATTTTTAATAAATTTTAAACAGAATCATTTCACACATGGATGAATTTGGTTTCTTCTTTAAACATACTAACTGCTTGAAAGTGAAAACAACTTGAAAAACTCAACTGCACAAAATCACTTGGGAAAGAACGTGCGTTATCATGCAGGTTTTAACACGTCTAAGAACCGAGTGATTATTAGCATTCACACTGACGTTCTTTCGCATGCGATTGGAACGTGGCGCTCCAATCGCGCGAGATTGCGCGTTAATGTAAAGCTACCTATTATGTTCATGTTGAATTAAAAGTATTTGGAATAGTGCTCGAACATTATCATGGAAGATTACGTTTGAATGAAAAAAATGGAAGAAGTGTTATGTGAGTGGATGTACTGGTAAGACAAGTAGAATACATCGTTTTTCCATCAAGAAACCAGAAGTTTGTCAAGCCTGGATAGAGAGGCTTGAACCACCGCGTCTTTCAGCGAAAGAAATACATTATGAATATGTTGTCTGTAAGAAACAAATCTCACAAGAGAGTCTAGAAAATTCATTTGAAGATAATTTTTTTTTGGGACCAAGATTTTCAATAGTTATAAAAGAGAATAAAAACAATATTGATAAATAATTGTGTGGTGTAATTATGTATTACAATATTTTATTATAAATAATTCAATATAAAATACTTTTTGCTCTAAAAATTATGGAGAAACACAAAAATTATTGAAAATATTGAGAAAATCATGCTTCAGAGAGACATTTTCCCAATGTTCAGCGGATTAACGATCAACAAACCACCAAGTAACTAGACCATTTTAAAGTAGACATTTCTACAATTGAAATGATCACAGATCTTCGAAATAGAAAAAAAATTCAAGACAATTGTTTGTGGAAGATAAGGGTATTTTTTTCGAAAAATGTTCATAACTCGAAAACTAGTCGTCTCCTGAATTGTAAAAAACAATGCTTATTCGACACCAAAGAAGACGTATTTTGACAAATTTTCCTGAAAATAAAATTATTTATACGCGAGAAGAAATGTAATGGTTTTTTGCCATTTTGACGGTTGATTTGAGGTTATTTCGAAAAGTGTTGAAAAAAAAGTTTTTAATTTTTTTATTATCTACAAATTTTCTATCAAACATTTTTCGTTAGATCACGTTTCGCCAAAAATCGAAAAAAAAAACCGTTTTCAACCAGTGAACTGCATCCCCATTTCATCATTTTGAGTGTTTTCTTATTTAAATATTTTTTCCTCAGAGTTTGAACCTCAACAACATTTTCCACCTGGTCCTTGTCTGTCACTTTTTTATTCTGCCTTTGAAATTCGTTTTGGCACCAGCCCACTGTTCAATTTAATTTTCAGCTTCATTGTAAGGATATTTTAATATGTCTGTTATCGGTATAACTTCCAAAAGCTGTATAAGGTTGCCTTTTCAATAGGTTTTTGGTATGCAGTCGAACACATGCTTTCAATTTAATTTTCAGATCCAGCCTACCCCTCTTCAATGTAAATATATTCTCATTTTCCCGTTATCGACATATGTCCCAAAGGCTTGATGAGGTGAATTTTTTGAAAGGTGTTGTGTTCTGTAAGCTTTATATGGTGGCCTTTTCAATAGGTGTTTGGTATACAGTCGAAAACGTGCTATACAATTCAATTTTCAGATCCAGCCTACCTCTCTTCAGTGTAAATATATTCTCATCTTTCCGTTATCGGTATATGTCCCAAAAGCTTGATGGGGTGGATTTTTTTGAAGGTGTTGTGTTCTGTAAGCTTTATATAGTGGCATTTTCAATAGGTGTTTGGTATACGTGCTATTCAATTTAATTTTCAGATCCAGCCTACCTCTCTTCAGTGTAAAGATATTCTCATTTTCTTGTTATCGGTACATGTCGCAAAAGCTTGATGAGGTGGATTTTTGTAAAGGTTTTGTGTTCTGTGAGCTTTAAATGGTGGCCTTTTCAATAGGTGTTTGGTATACAGTCGAACACGTGCTATTCAATTTGATTTTCAGATCCAGCCACTTCTCTTCAGTGTAAATATATTCTCATATTTCCGATGTCGGTATATGCCCGAGAAGCTTTGATGGGGTGGATTTTTTTGAAGGTGTTGTGTTCTGTAATCTTTATATAGTGGCCTTTTCAATAGGTGTTTGGTATACGTGCTATTCAATTTAATTTTCAGATCCAGCCTACCTCTCTTCAGTGTAAAGTTATTCTCATTTTCTTGTTATCGGTATATGTCTCCAAAGCATGATATTGTGGATTTTTCCAATGGCATATCACGGCTAGATTCCGTTATTTACATTTTGAGCTGCGGTCACATTCTAAGCACAATTTTTATTGCCGCTTGTTCCACAGAAAATAGTTGCCAGTCAACCCAAAAGTCGGCAAAGTTGAATTTCTGCTGAATTATCTGCTTATATACAATGTATATAAGCAGATAATTGCCACGAAACAAGCGGCAGTAAGAAGTGTGGTTAGATTATGACTCTGTGGACCGCAAATAACAGAGTCTTACGGTAATATGTCATTGGATTTTTTGAAAGGTGTTGTGTTCTGTAAGCTTCATATGGTGGCCTTTTCAATAGGTGTTGTGTATGCAGTCGAACACGTTCATTTTCTGAGCCCAATTTTTCTATGGTGATAGTAAACATTTCTGAATACATTTCTGAGTTTCCATTATTTTGCTAAATGAATTATAGAGTTCATAAGTTGCATTCACAACAAGGTATAATTGATAGAACAGCAGCTAATTCTTGTTAGTGAATCAATGAAGATCACTTCTAGACATAATACTATACAGTGTGGTCCACTAAGTGTGCAACAAATGGAAAACTTGTTTATTATCGATTTCTCACAAAATTTTATTCCTGACAAAAGTTGGTGCATGTTCCAAAACTATACCAAGTGTACCTGAAATGGCTTTATGACAAACACCATACAGGATAGGCCAAAAAATATAAAGATCCTTCAGGAGTAAAGTACCCTTATTTCAAAAAATATAGAAATATGTTGAAGAGAAAAGTTGCTTAGAATTAAAAGTTATGTTCATGGCCTGCTATTCGAATTTTTTTTTCATTTGGAAAATATTGAATTACCCCCGTATGATACATATTTTTACTATTTTGATTTAATATGTATGTGAAGTAGCCACAATCAAATCAGGTTGGAGTATTTTTTTATCAAATTGAAGTGTATTTGTAAAATTTGCTTGGATTTGTATTTTTTTAGATGACCGTCAACTTCATGTTTGTTGCAACGATATTTAACAAAACTCTAGAATAAAACAAATACTTTTTTAACGAGGCAAATACTTTACTAAGTAAATGTTCATATGAATAAACTGTCAAAATCTATCGCGGATAGCCATGAACAAAAAAGAACCAATAAGCGATAGTACAGAAACTTACAGTAGGTAACTGAATAGGTGCTTACAATATAAATTATCGAAGCGTCTCTGTATGTCCACCTTCTTTTTTGATGCATCTAATTGTTCGCTCATGAAATTCGTTTACTGTAGATCGCAACACATTAGCGGGAATATTTCTGCAATGAACTCGTATTGAAGTTTCAAGCTCAGCAACATTATTAAAGGGGCGATCTCTGTAGACTTTTTGTTGTAAGTATCCCCAAAAGAAATAATCCAGAAGTGTACGGTCTGGAGAACGAGGAGTCCATCGAGGATCGGTATTTCGTCCTAACCATTCATTACGAAATGTCCTATTCAGCCACAGAGAAACATTTCTAGTAGAATGGGCAGAACATCCGTCATGTTGGAACCATACTTTTTGACATTCTTCTAATACCATATCATCCAAAAACTCTCCTATTTCAGTTTCCAAAAAGTTCAAGTACCTGTCACCATTCAAATTCTCTCGAAATAAAAACGGACCTGGTAATGTATCATTTAATATACCACACCAAACGTATGTTTTCTGATAGTATTGATTTTTGTTGTCAATAATAAATCTGCAATTTTGTGATGATAGAACCCCATTGTTGTAAAAGTCGATTCATCTCCAAACAGAATACATCGATGAAATTCTCTTTGTTCTTCTATTTCACCCTGAATCCATATGGAAAAATCATATCTCAAATCATAGTCTCTTTCTTGCAATGTACAAATGAATGTAAGTTTGTAAGCATGGTACTTATGTTTTTTTGAGAATACGCTTCACAGAGGTTTTTTTATGCCGGTAAAATCACTAATTTCTTGGGTGGACTTTCTAGGATTTCCTACTACTGCTTGAAGTATGTCAAGCTGGTTTTCTTCTGTGCATACAGGTTTCGTACTCTCCGTATTACGTTTATATTCTAGTAAGCCGGTCTGTTTGAAATTTTTTTAAATTCTACTTATACTTGAATAGCAACTTTGTTTGTCTGGATGCCGCTCTTTGAAAATATTTGCAGCTTCGCGCATTGTTTTATAACCATCACCACAGATTAAAACTAATTCTGCCTTTTCAGTCAACGTTAATACTACTGGGCGTGGCATTTTTAATTGAGGACACATATGAAAACGTCTGACAGGCAAGTTTCAAGACGCCGCACTATCAAACTACAGTATTGTTTTCGGGCGTATGTGTTTTTTGTTCATGGCTATCCGCGATAGATTTTGGAGTGTTTTTTAATGTCTGTTCTAGTTGAGGCATTGTTGTCAGAAGAACAGAAATTTTATACTTTTAATGACAGTTTATTCATGTGAACAATTACTCAGTAAAGTATTTGCCTCGTTAAAAAGAGTATTTGTTTTATTCTAAAGTTCTGTTAAATATCGTTGCAACAAACATGAAGTTGACGGTCACTTAAAAAATTACAAATTCAAGTAAATTTTACAAATACACTTTAATTTGATGAATAATACTCCAAACTGATTTGATTGTGGCTACTTCACATACATATTAAATCAAAATAGTAAAAATATGTATCATACGGGGGTAATTCAATATTTTCCAAACGAAAAAAAAAATCGAATAGCAGGCCATGACTCCGTATCTGAGCATAACTTTCAATTCGAAGCAACTTTTCTCTTCAACATATTTCTATATTCTTTGAAATAAGGGTACTTTACTCGTGAATGAACTTTTTATTTTTTGGCCTATCCTGTATGGTGTTTGTTATAAAGCCATTTCAGGTACACTTGGTATAGTTTTGGAACATGCACCAACTTGTGTCAGGAATAAAATTTTCCGGGAAATCGATAATAAACAAGTTTCCCATTTGTTGCACACTTAGTGGACCACACTGTATATTATGAATTGAATGTCATTTTCAAATTGGTATATTGGAGATGATTGTGTTTGCAGTTGAGATGACTGATTACGGAGTATCAGAAATATTCAACAATACTGATCTGTACTTCATCAGATGGATATTTTTTAGCGTGTGACTACTTCTCTCTGCCCTCTACATTTCCGATTATCATGAGTACGTCAGATCAATAAAAATTCACTATTACGCGGATGAAACTCAATTATGGTAATTACTTTCAGTGAAGTTATATTCAATTCGTAAATGAGAGCTAGAACGTGGGTCTATAGATAGATACTGATACGAGATTCATAAAGCAGATTGATCAGTTGTCTAAGGTATTACGACAGATGTATCCCAGTAGGCACTAGATGTCAAAAAACTCAACTTGAATCTCAGCGAGGCCCTCATTTTCTCACTAATCTCTCACTGCGACATTATTTACGGAACGGTCCTAGATCAACATAATAGACCGGGATCCCACGCCTATTTTCAAAAATGATTAATAATAGGCTGAATCTTTCTGAGTAGCTTCATTTTGCGGAGACGCCCAACTTTTTCCTCTACGAAAATTCTCGACAGTAAAATGCGATTTGGTGAGTGCAAATAGGTCATTATTAAAAGTTAGTTTTTCAATTGAACCTCGAGATAATTCGATAAAGTAATCAAAAAAACCTTTTGTCCTACAAAATGGATGGTAGAACTGAAGAGTCCCCCACTCCCAACATGTACCAATGACATGGTCATAAAAAATCATTAATAACCAGCGGATTTTGTTACCGTTTCTTGGTTAATATTTGTATAATTTAATGGTCATATTGTTCTACAAATTGAATGGTAGGTATTCCTTTTGAATTGAATTGTATTTTCAAGAGAAAAATTCGGAACCTTACTTTGACTTTTATTGACAAATAACAACCAAATAATAACAAAACAATACAGAATGATGATCTTGATAGTCAATCTTCAACACTCCCCCTGAATAGAAAGTCCATCATTTAATCCCAGTAGTCCACGGATATCCAAAAACTTGTCTCTGTTCATTCCTTTGGTCAAAATGTCAGCTTCTTGTTTTCTTGATTCAAAATAACATAATTTTATTTCTCCGGTCGAAACACTTTCTCTGATAAAATGGTATTTAATGTCAATATGCTTCGACCGTTTTGTTTCTGGATTTTTTGAAAGCTGAATACACCCTTGGTTATCCTCGAATACGACTATAGGACCAAAGAAATCAATTTTCATGTCAACATACTGCCTCAGAAGTTGACAGTGAAACGGAAAGTTGTTTTCTTGTTGTCCATGAAATCAAATTTCCAAATGATTTAAATAAAAATCCAAAAGTTGATTTTCTATCAATGTCATTAGCCCAGTCGGCATCGACAAAACCAACAATAATTGGTGCATCTTCCTCTCTTGTGTATAAAAGACTAAGGTCGGTAGTTCCTTTTAAATATCTTAGAATCCTTTTCAAGTGATTCCAGTGCTCTTGTCCAGAACAATCTTGAAATCGGCTCAAATAGTTTACTGCAAAACATATATCTGGACGAGCAGTTAGCATAATATACATAAGACTTCCAATAAGTTTCCTGTATGGTTTGTAAGTTTTCAGAGTACTGTCAGTAAACTTTTGTAGTTTCAAATCTTTTTCTATGGGAGTAATCACTGCTTTACACTTTTCCATTCCATATTTCCTTAGTAGTCTTTCTATATTCTGCTTTTGACTGATAATCAACTCATCTTTCTCCAAATTTTGTTGAATATGCATTCCCATATATAACTCAATTATTCCAAGGGCAGTCATCTCAAATTCATTTTTCAATTGATGTTTCACTTATTTCAAAGCATATTTATCGTTTCCAGTAAGAAGTAAATCATCGACAAAAATAACCAAATATATTTTGACATTATGTGTGACTTTTGTATATAAACAGTAATCGTTTAGAGATCTTTCAAAACCAATTTTCAAAAGATATTGATTGAAATGTTCATTCCAACATCTTGGTGACTGTTTTGAGCCATATAATGACTTATTCAATTTGCACAATCGTCCGGTTTCATCATTCAGTCCTTCTGGAATTTCCATGTAAACTTATTCCTCCAAAATTCCATTTAAAAACGCAGTCTTCACATCCATCTGTAATATCGGATATCGATGTTGAACTGCTACTGACATAATAAGCCTGATTGTCGTTAATCGTGCAACCGGAGCATAGGTTTCTTCATAATTAATGTGCTCTCTCTGTTGAAAACCTCTTACTTCTAATCTAGCATTGTACCTTTCTATATTTCCATTTGCATTTCTCTTCTGTTTGAACATTTGCTAGTTATCAGATTTACTTTATCTGATGGGCAGTTTACTAATGTTCAAGTATTATTTTGAATTAATGAATTTCTTTCACCGCATTTTTTCATTTTACAGCTTGCCTTTCTGGAAAGTTTTCTATATCTTTATAGCTTGCAGGTACGAGTTCTTCTGTGGGCTCTGCGTTCAATGCCATACTAGTTTCAAAGTGGTTTAACCAGGATGGCTTTTTCGAAATTCGTTTACTTCTTTCTTCTAGAGCAGTTATCGGTAAAGGATTTTTGTAATTTGACATATTATCACCAATTTGTGACATTTCATTTTCGAAATTGGGCTTTTCAATTTCAGGGCCTGTTTTTTCAGATTCCTTTATAGTTTCTCCGATTGTTTCCATACCATCCTGGATAATATTATAGTCTGGCTTTCCTGCTTCAATTTCACTGCTCTCCATTTTTGTTTTGTCTTCATTTATTTCATCAATTTTGTTATGTTTCTCATCAAATATCACATCTCTTGACAAAACAATTTTTCTTCTCTCTTCATTTCATAAACGATATCCGTTTTTGGTATATCCTATCATCACATGTGTTTCACTCCTCTCGTCTAATTTCTTCCTTCTCTGTTTTGGTATTTGTACAAATGCTTTTGGGTAAAATTCCGTTAACCGGGCGCTACAAGCTATAAAAAAAAAAATTTGGGACTTACGAACTTTGGTCACACGTTTCTTCCATGAAAAAAACACTCAGGATGCCTCCTTCTTTGCACCAGCACAATATACACACCTTGCTTCACCAGTTCTATCATTTTTTTATTTTGAAAACAGTACTTTTTATCAAAAAATTACACTTTCTTTCAACAATAACAAAAACAATAAATGTATGCTGTTTGTTTAGTACATTTTACTCATGTCAGGTTGGTAACTTAAAAATCAATCACCCGCCAACTTTTCAAAATCAAACGAGAACGAATAATTTCTTCATCATAAACATTGGCAATTGTTTGCCGTTGCCGTAGGGAAAATTTGTTTGTTATTAGTTACTATATTCATTATTAGCATCTTGAAATTGATAGAACATTTCTGCAAAGGTTCAAAATAAAATTTTGATAATGATAGGTGTTTTTATCGAGATATGTCAATGACGAGAGTGTAATGCTGGTTGCAGGTCTGCAGATTGCAGATTGCAAATCAAATCAAGAAATGACAGCTTTGTCGAAACGGCGAAGCTAATTTTGCGATGTTGCCAATGTGATTCCAGAAATATTTAATTCACGTATCACATTGAACATTTTAGAGAACTAATGAAAAATTAGTTGATTTAAACATCAAATATTCCCATCAAGACTTCAACTGCACATTCAAAACGGTGGGACTTAAAATGTTCTTTAATGCATGCAGACTGGCAGAATTTAAAGGAAATGACAGATTACGGAAATGTGGGCAAATACATGCATATACATGCGCACGAGCATGCAAATGCAGAAAAAACAGCGTTCTGCTCCACAAAAATGAAGAGCACTTTTTTATATAAAATAACCTACTTAATGACCATATATCTATTTAAAGAGTACAATGCGATGTTGTCAGTTCTCTAAAATTCCTGCATATTGATATTTGCAAAACTTTTTGTAGTGAATAGCTTCCAGAAGTATCAGCGCCTCTAGTACTGGTTATTTCTTAATCATTTATAATAAGAAAAAAACGAATTTGACAATTTACGCATCCCTATCACTACTTCGTCCATTCTCCTTGACCTTAAGTGGGATTGTAGAAACTATCATCCCTTACTGCTGCGAAGGTGAATAAAACAAAATACGAGAGCGAAGCAAGCGTGCTCAGCCAATATTTTGCAAATGCTCTCTAGTTAACTTGCAAAATGTCAACCAATCGCGCGTGTTCCACTGCTACTACCTTCGTAGATAATTCATAAAGTTTATGTAGAAACATAGCTCATCCTTTTATTTCATGGTAAAGATCTATAATAAGAAATAAGCGTGCGAAGCGAGTGCCATCCTATTATTATTATTTTTGTTTATTCTCCATGATATGTAGTAAAGCTCATCCCTTATTTGTAAGCGAAGATATATAGTCAACAGTACGTGAGAGAAGCCAGTGTGCGCCTTCATATCACCAATTGGTCGATTTCTCTCAACTTTATGTAGGAACAACGCTCATGTCCTATCTGTTGTTGAGAAATAATACAAGAAATACGCGAGCGCGCGCATTCTTGTAACTTCTTTATTGATTTTCCTAAAGTTTATGTAGGAACAACACTCATCCCCTATCTGTCGTTGAAGGAAAATACAGTAGATACGCGAGCGAAGCGAGCGCGCTTGTCTGACATTTCGCAAATCCACGAGCGTGGATTTGCGAAATGTCGGACGAGCGCGCGCATTCCTATTACTACTACTTTGACTACAGCATTGGAAACGTTGTCTGAAGATAAACTGACAATAGATTTGGTGAAAAGACGATTTTTTGATGAAGAAAATGAAAGAAAGAATAGATCTTCGCGTACTGAAGATTCTTGTAGTGCTACTTTCTTCAATAAAAGTGGGAAGACAAACAATGAAACCAGAAAATTCAAGTTCAACTGTTACCGATGTGGAGCTAGAGGCCACACAATAGCTGAATGCAATACAGAAGTTCTCCCAGAAATCAGTAAAGGAATTTCTGAAGTGCAAATTCGATTGAAACAAAACCTTCGAGCGATGAAGAAGAAGAAAAATCTTCAAACGAGACTAAGATTGCCAACATTGCTTTCCTAACATCAGTTGATCTCATCGAAAACAGTAAAAATAAAACTTTGTCATTATACATCGACTCGGGTGCTACCGATCATTTGGTTAATGATGAAAGTTATTTCTCTGAGATGAAAGTTTTTGAAAATCCAATTTTAATTGCAGTAGCTAAATCAGGACAATCACTATCTCAAGAAAAATGGGAAAAATTGAAGTGAGGCAAGGAAATATCCATATTACTATGGAAAATGTGCTCTTTGTTCCCGAGTTGAGATCTAATTTGTTATCTGTCAAAAGGCTGGATATGATGGGAATCAAAATTATTTTCGAACACGGCAAAGCTGAACTATATAAAGACGGTGATTTGATTGTCAGTGGCAGAAGACATGAGAATCTTTATAAAATCACATTTCATCTCAAAGAAAACTCCTTGGTTCACTCGTGTTATAACACTGAAGGAGATTTATGGCACCGTCGAATGGAACATATAAGTTATTCCAATTTAGCCAATCTAGTGAAGTTCAACATGATGCAAGAATTACAAAAATATATCGGAAAGCAAGCAGAGATCTGTAAAGTATGCATGAAAGGAAAACAAGCAAGACTATCATTTAAGAGCACAGAAGGGCGACGAAGTAGAAGGCCATTGGAAATTGTACATAGCGATATTTGTGGTCATATCTCCCCTACCACGTGGGATAAACATAACTATTTCGTAACACGGAAAAGAAAACTGTAGGTCACAATGAGCTTATGACAAGAGGCATAAGATGTCCGGAGGACTGCTCATTGCTAATATCCTATACAATAGGTTTGGTATAAATGGGTTTGGTTGTCGATTCATTCGTTTCAGTCATTAGTTATTGACTGCTAGACCTACCCTATACTGATGAGGAGCAACACTCCGAAATCGATATATAGGTGGTTCGAATGTTTCGATGAACATTCCCATGCAACCAAGCAATTGCAGAGATAACCTTGTAGAAACTCTGCACGGAAATTTCATCAGATGTAATTCAATGGTCGTCGTGGCATTAGCTAGGAAAGTAGTTGTATTCTGATGGATTTTCGACCCAACTTTTCCTATTGTATAGGATATTAGCAATGAGCAGTCCTCCGGACATCTTATGCCTCTTATTTCGTAACATTTATCGATGACTATACGCATTTTACAGTTGTATATCTATTGAAGAATAAAGACAAGGTTCAGAAGTATTTCAAGATTGATGAGTCTCTAGTTACAAGTTTATTCACTATAAGAATTGCAAATTTGAGAGTAGACATTGGGGGCGAATATAGATCAAGATCTTTGAAGGAATTCTGTCAAGAAGGGAGTGAAACTGACCTACACAATGAGTTATACACCTCAACAAAATGGTGTGGCCGAAAGAATGAGTAGAACACTATTATTTGAAAAAGCTAGAACAATGATATTCGATACAAAGATGAAGAAAGAAATGTGGGGAGAAGTAGTTTTGACGGCTGGGCACCTAACAAACAGAAGTTACACAACATGTTTATCGAACAAAACTCCAGCTGAAATATGGACAGGCTTCAAACCTGATTTGTCAAAAATGAAAGTTTTTGGTTCAAAAGCATGGTAAAATTCCGTTAATCGGGCGCTACAAGCTATCAAAAAAAATGTATTTGGGACGCAAATCCGCGCGCGCGGATTTACGAAATGTCGGGCGAGCGCGCTCGCTCCGCTCGCGTATTTCTTGTATTGTTCTTCACCAACAAATAAGGAATGAGCGTTTCTACATAAAGTTGAGAGTAATCGACAAAGTAGTAATAGGAATAAAACGAACGCTCGCTTCGCTCACGTATTTTTTGCTTTATACGAGGGCTGTTTGGTAACTCAGTGACTATTTGAATAAAGAAAAAAAAAATTGGCAAATAAGCGTTTTATTTTTCAACAATCTCCTTTTAGATCAATACATTTAGTCCAGCGTTTTTCCAGTTTTTTTATTCCTTCCAAATAATAGGTGTTCTCAAGGCCCTCAAAATAGGCGTTTGTTTCGGTTATAACCTCTTCATTCGACCCAAATCTCTTACCACCCAGCCATTTCTTCAGGTTTGGGAAAAGAAAATAGTCGCAAGGGGCTAAATCTGGAGAATATGCTGGATGGGGTAGTAGTTCGTAGCCCAATTTATGAATTTTTGCCATAGTGACTACACACGTGTGCACTCGTGCATTGTCTTGATGAAGCAGCACTTTTTTTTTCGTTAAATGTGGTCGTTTTTGCCTCAAATCAATATCGAATCTGTCTAAAAGCTCTGAATAATATTCGCCGTTGATCGTTCTACCCTTCTCTAAGTAATCTATATGAATGACACCGCGTGCATCCCAAAAAACTGTGGCCATAACCTTGTTGGCTGACAGACGCACCTTAGCCTTCTTTGGTGCACGTTCACCAGTTGACACCCACTGTTTTGATTGTTCCTTGGTCTCTGGGGTATTGTGATGGATCCATGTTTCGTCTACGGTTATATAACGGCGTAAAAACTCGCCCGGATTGCGATTGAACTTTGCCAAACACTCCTTTGAAGTGGTCACACGGTTGCGCTTGTGGTCGAGTGTGAGCAATCGCGGCACCCATCTCGCGGATAGCTTCTTCATGTCCAAATATTCATGTAAAATGTGATGTACTCGCTCAGTTGAGATGCCTACAGCCTCAGCTACCTCACGTACTTTTATTCTCCGATCGTCCAATATCATTCCATGGATTTTATCGACGATTTCTGGCGTGATGACCTCTTTTGGGCGACCTGAACGTACGGCGTCACTTGTGCTGGTACGACCACAACGGAACTCAGTAAACCACTTATTAACCATTGAAATTGATGGTGCAGAGTTCCCATAGTATTTATCAAGTCTTTCCTTGGTTTCAGTTATGGTTTTTTTACGCAAAAAATAATGCTTAATCAACACACGAAATTAACTTTTTTCCATTTTTGTTAAAATTCACGAGGTTGTCTGCTTCTAATTGCTGTCAAACACAAACCAAATGTCGCAGCTTGCTCAAAATTTGACAGTAGTCTATTGAAAGATGGTGGTTGACAGCAGCAGTGTTGCATTTAAAGTTACTGCGCGGGAAATTTAAAAAGTCACGGACTTACCAAACAAGCCTCGTATCTTCAGCAACAAATAATAAGTGATGAGCTTTTCGACATAACGTTGAGAATAATCGAAAAAGTAATAATAGGATCGCGCTCACTTCGCTCGCGTATATCCTCTTATAGATCTTCACCAAGAAATTAGGGAAAAGTGCTGTTCCTACATTAACTTCAAAAAAATCTAAAAGTAGTAGTAATATGAATGCGCGCGCTTGTCTGACATTTCGCAAATCCACGCGCGTGTAGGAACAGCACTCTTCCCTAATTTCTTGGTGAAGATCTATGAGAGGATATACGCGAGCGAAGTGAGCGCGATCCTATTATTACTTTTTCGATTATTCTCAACGTTATGTCGAAAAGCTCATCACTTATTATTTGTTGGTGAAGATATAAAGCAAAACATACGCGTGCGAAGCGAGCCCTCGCATTATTCCTATTACTACTTTGTCGATTTCTCTCAACTTCATGTAGAAACGCTCATTCCTTATTTGTTGGTGAAGAACAATACAAGAAATACGCGAGCGGAGCGAGGGCGCTCGACCGACATTTCGTAAATCCGCGCGATTAACGGAATTTTACCATGCTTCTGAACCAAAAACTTTCATTTTTGACAAATCAGGTTTGAAGCCTGTCGATATTTCAGCTGGAGTTTTGTTCGATAAACATGTTGTGTAACTTCTGTTTGTTAGGTGCCCAGCCGTCAAAACTACTTCTCCCCACATTTCTTTCTTCATCTTTGTATCGAATATCATTATTCTAGCTTTTTCAAATAATAGTGTTCTATTCATTCTTTCGGCCACACCATTTTGTTGCGGTGTATAACTCATTGTGTAGGTCAGTTTCACTCCCTTCTTCTGACAGAATTCCTTCAAAGATCTTGATCTATATTCGCCTCCAATGTCTACTCTCAAATTTGCAATTCTTATAGTGAATAAACTTGTAACTAGAGACTCATCAATCTTGAAATACTTCTGAACCTTGTCTTCATTTTTCAATAGATACACAACTGTAAAATGCGTATAGTCATCGATAAATGTTACGAAATAAGAGGCATAAGATGTCCGGAGGACTGCTCATTGCTAATATCCTATACAATAGGAAAAATTGGGTCGAAAATCAATCAGAACAACTACTTTCCTTGCTAATGCCACGACGAACATTGAATTACATCTGATGAAATTTCCGTGCGAAGTTCCTACAAGGTTATCTCTGCAATCGCTTGGTTGCATGGGAATGTTCATCGAAACATTCGGACCACCTATATATCGATTTCGGAGTGTTGCTCCTCATCAGTATAGGGTAGGTCTAGCAGTCAATAACTAATGACTGCAACGAATGAATTGACAACCAAACCCATTTATACCAAACCTATTGTATAGGATATTAGCAATGAGCAGTCCTCCGGACATCTTATGCCTCTTGTCATAAGCTCATTGTGACCTACAGTTTTCTTTTCCGTGTTACGAAATAGTTATGTTTATCCCACGTGGTAGGGGAGATATGACCACAAATATCGCTATGTACAATTTTCAATGGCCTTCTACTTCGTCGCCCTTCTGTGCTCTTGAATGATAGTCTTGCTTGTTTTCCTTTCATGCATACTTCACAGATCTCTGCTTGCTTTCCGATATATTTTTGTAATTCTTGCACCATGTTGAACTTCACTAGATTGGCTAAATTGGAATAACTTATATGTCCCATTCGACGGTGCCATAAATCTCCTTCAGTGTTATAACACGAGTGAACCAAGGAGTTTTCTTTGAGATGAAATGTGATTTTATAAAGATTTTCATGTCTTCTGCCACTGGCGATCAAATCACCGTCTTTATAAAGTTCAGCTTTGCCGTGTTCGAAAATAATTTTGATTCCCATCATATCCAGTCTTCTGACAGATAACAAATTAGATCTCAACTCGGGAACAAAGAGCAAATTTTCCATAGTAATATGGATATTTCCTTGCCTCACTTCAATTTTTCCCATTTTTCTTGATGATAGTGATTGTCCTGATTTAGCTACTACAATTGAAATTGGATTTTCAAGAACTTTCATCTCAGAGAAATAACTTTCATCATTAACCAAATGATCGGTAGCACCCGAGTCGATGTATAATGACAAAGTTTTATTTTTACTGTTTTCGATGAGATCAACTGATGTTAGGAAAGCAATGTTGGCAATCTTAGTCTCGTTTGGAGATTTTTCTTCTTCTTCATCGCTTGAAGGTTTTGTTTCAATCGAATTTGCACTTCTGAAATTCCTGTACTGATTTCTGGGAGAACTTCTGTATTTGCATTCAGCTATTGTGTGGCCTCTAGCTCCACATCGGTAACAGTTGAACTTGAATTTTCTGGTTTTATTTTTTGTCTTCCCACTTTTATTGAAGAAAGTAGCACTACAAGAATCTTCAGTACTCGAAGATCTATTCTTTCTTTCATTTTCTTCATCAAATATTCGTCTTTTCTCCAAATCTATTGTCAGTTTATCTTCAGACAACGTTTCCAATGCTGTAGTCAAACTATCATAGGATGATGGCAGCGTGATTAACAAATGTGTAACAATCTATACTTCCTCTAGTTTTCCACCTGCAGACTTCAGCTGTCTCACTATTTCACCAAATTTTCGCAAATGGCTCTCCATACATTCTCCATCCTCTGGTTGTAACATAAGTAGTTTCTTTCTCAAATAGATTCTGCTGGCCAATCCCTTCTTTTGATAAGAATTATCTAGAGCTTCCCACATTTCTTTGTCAGAATTCTTATCCTTTACGCATTCTGAGTGAACACTTAACTATGAGATTCTGGCACTTGATGTCCCTTTTCTTCCAGTTTTCATCTTCAGGAAGAGGAGCTACTCCAGTAAGCACTTCTTCAACTTGATTTTCTTTGAGTGAAAGTAACATTCTGAATTTCCAGTGGTCAAAATCTGTGCCATTGAATTGCAGGATCCCCAACTTATCGTCTGGGCCCATAACCTTTTGAATTGAATTATATTTTCAGGAGAAAAATGCGGAACCTTACTTTGACTTTTATTGACAGACAATACAACTTTTTTTTATAAATAACAACCAAATAATAACAAAACAATACAGAATGATGATCTTGATATTCAATCTTCAACAGTTCCCAGACCTACGCTCCGAAATTGAAAAAAAAAAATTATCAGTAACAGGCTGAATCTTTGTGAGTAGCTTCTTTCTATTGAGACGCCTAACTTTTCCCTCTACGAAAATTCTCGAAAGTGGCAGCCAATAAAATGCGCACCCGTCAATCGTGTCGATTTGGTGAGTGCAAAAAAGTCATTAAACAGTTGGTTTTTCAGTTGAACCTCGAGATAACTCGATAAAGTAATCGAAAAAACTTTTGCCCTAAAAAATAGATGGTAGGAATGAAGAGTCCCCCACTCCCAACATGTTGGATAATATCTGTATAATTGATTGGTCATATTGTCCTACAAATTGAATGGTAGGTGTTCCCAGTCCTACGCTCCGAAATTGTCAATTCCACGAAAATTCTTGATATTAGTAGCTAATGAACCGCGTAGTCGAAAGTCATGTTGATTTGGTGAGCGCAGAACCCGACAAACCATTATTCAAGCAACGATAGCCGCGAAAGCCTTTCACAATTTCCAAAAAATATTAGTACCTACTTTTTTGAGGTAGCTCTGACCGGGAATTGTTTGACTATACAGTGATCATGAGAAAAACGTCGGGAAATACGTGTATTGTAATTAACAGTTGAATTTGTTAAAACAGTGGCTACTTAAAGTGATGAAAAAAAGTAGAGGCCACAGTATTGAAAGTTCCTCTGTCTTTTTTTGAAAGTACACTGACGGGAATTGTATGACCAACTATTGATGATGTTTTTTCAAAAAAAAACGTCAAGGAGCAGATATATTGTAATACATAGCTGATTTTTTTATGAAAGTGGCTACAAAAATCTATGAAAAAAACTGGAGGTAGTATTTGAAAAAATTAAGTTGATGATGGAATCTAATGAACAAAACGTTGCATTGAAAATTGTTTTATATCGTATTATAACAGATATGAAACATTATTGAAAGTTCCTCTGACTTTTTCTTATATCATTCGAAATGGAGGCGGTAGAGCCATAAAACGAAATTTGACAATTTTAGTTTTTGGCGAATATCTTAATAACAAACAGTCATATTCAAGATCTGAAGAAATATTATTATTGCTCCCCAAATAGAGAACTTATGTCCGATTCAACCGACCTTGTAGCTCTCTCCGTTTCCGAGATAGCAATAGTATGTCATCACCTAAAAAGACGGCGGCCTGTATATAATGTTGAACCCCTTATTATTCAAACAGCCCGTCTGCTTAGCTGTATTATATTTTGATCGATCAGCTTCCATTCTGATTTATAGTCAATGATAAACTCAATCAACTTATACACTCATAGGCGAATTCATGCCCAGGAGAATTGATTATATTATTGACTACCTTGTAGAAAAACAGTTTCGTTTTTACTGTATTATGAAACATAATTCTCACGAATGTCAGTAATGACCAGTCGCTCACTAGTTCAATATTGGATATGAATAGTATATTGATATTTTTTATACATTCAATTTTTTTCTCTAGCGCCGAATGCGGTCATACGATCGAGTAGGGCCAATGGAGACTTTTCTCAGAATATCTTCGACTACAACATACCAAAAATCCAGACATTTTCACAGTAAGACTTTTTTACATTAAATGTGTGCGGGGTCCTTTGATGATATTTGCATAAATTGTTGTTTAAAATTAATTTTTCCGTTAACCAGATGTCGTTTCCTTACGAACGACAGCCCTCAAAAGACGAAACTTGTGAGAGTCAAGGATTAACAAATTCTTACTTTTTACAAGCTATTCCATTTTCTCGAGCCATCAGAGAAATATCTGCAGTCGCTAGGCTTCGAACTCACGACCGGCGACCAGAGTGGATAAAAGAACCCCGTAAAATATAATATCTTCTTTCGAACTGGACTTTTTGAGGCCTCTGGAGACACCATACATCCTATTTTACCGTAGAGCAAATTTTCACAATTCGTCTGACCTCTTTGAAAGTTTTCAATTATAAATTTCAGCTTTTCAGACGACGATGTGGTGTTGCAGGTTTTTCCGGGCTTTCCTGCATCTGTGAAAGTGAATGCGACATCATTTAAGCCGCCCTGGAGGGCAGATTGATTATCTCAAATTTTACATTGTTATTGTTGTCTAAACGAAATTTCTCACTTTTTTCATAAACTTTTTACGTAAATTATGATATTTTTGAATTGAACAAACAATTATACATTGAAGGTAACATTACTTCACGAATAAAAGTATATTAAATTAGCTAAACCACAATTTCAAAATAATTCGTTATTTTGAATAATTTTTGTAGGACTAGCGATACATACCCGTTTTTTGTAGGACACTATATCATTTAGGTAAAGAATACACTAACCTTTCATGTGTTATCATTGTCCTACAGTTACTAATGAATTTTTTTTACCATGGAATTGACAATTTCGGAGCGTAGGACTGGCACACCTACCATTCAATTTTTATGACAATTCAATTATACAAATATTAACCAAGCAACGGTAAAAAAATCCGCTGGTTATTAATGATTTTTTATGACCACGTCATTGGTACATGTTGGGAGTGTTTTCGATTACTTTATCGAATTATCTCGAGGTTCAACTGAAAAACTAACTGCTATTAATGACTTTTTTTGCACTCACCAAATCGTCATGATTGACGCCTGCGCATTTTATTAGGTAACACTATCGAGAATTATCGTAGAGGAAAAAGTTGGGCGTCTCGGCAAAATGAAGCTACTCAGGAACATTCAGCCTGTTATTAATCATTTTTCAAAATAGGCGTGGGATCCCGGTCTATAATGTTTTACGGTTGCAAAAATCCAGAATAGTATTATTCTATTCGCATACGCCATACGTAAGTATGGCCATATCAATAACCCCCTTGCGGACTCTGGCTGGTGGAAAATGAAACAAATGAGAGAAATACACATCCTCACCATCACCCATGAGATTATACAATCAGGAACCCCAGTATATCTGCCTGAAAATTGCGGTTTCTCTGCACGAAATCAACATTCGCGTAATAGAAATCATTCGTGATTCCTAAACATACAACCTTAGTATAGACACCTAGTTTTTCATACAATTCAGCAAAACTGACCCCATGATCTCAAAGACTTCATTCAGTTTGAGAAAAACAAAAATGGTTGAAAGTCGTCATTCGAACAAGGCAATGATATCTATTATTCTGATGACTATTGCAATGGTTTTTGGCACGTCATACAAAGACGCTCCAAGTCTAAATTTGTGCAATTGTTCAGTAACTCTATACAGGCCGTTTCTTTTATCATGTGGTAACATTGCTATATTCTAAACCGTAATAGATACAAAGACGATCAAATAGGGAAAAACGTAACTATTGTGGTGAGCAGTGTGTCATAAAAAAATTACAGGGACTCTCGCCCTTCCTGAGTTATACAGGGAAAACTAAAAATGCTGTTTTTGTTTTTTACGAATATAATTATTATTTCAGAAAATATAGAAAAATGGAAGGGAAAAGTTTCATTTTATTCAAAATGTACTATAACAATGAAACAATAAATCTTTAATTAAACGTTTCGTGCCAACATGACCATCATCAACTTTTTCTTCAAATACGAACCTGTCTTTTTTATAACAAATATTGATATAGCGATAAAATCACAATTCAGTGGTATATTTCACTTGACATTTTATAGCGTTTCATTTGAAATGACTAGCATCCTCAGTAACAAGAATTTTCAATTACGGTCCTGTCATTAGTTCGTTTATAGGCCAATAAACAGAGCAATTTTTTCATAAAAGTTCAACTTAAATTGCTCCGCAGATTTCTTTTCTGCAATTCGGTCGTTACGGAGGGTTGAATAATTAGCAATAAATTTATAACCCCCTGAGGGGGTGCAACCCCCCCAAAATCGTAAAAACTTTTTTCTAGAAGGTATTGTCTTGACATTTCAGCTCTGGGCGATAAATATGAGTGAAAATCGGTATTAATAATGACGGCGAATTATTTTCAACAATCAAACCCCCTCCCAGGGCATCAACCTCTTCCCGAAATCTTGTTTTTTTGGGGTATTTTCTATGAATATATAAAATTGTCAGTCTTGAGTGATGAAACTGAGCGAAAATTTGTAAAAATGATAGGTAATTATTATAAACGATTTTACCGCCCCCGCACTAGGGAAGGGGGAAAATATTTGAAAAAACTCTCAAACTACTACTCTTAGATATAAATGTGGGTAAATAATAGTTGAGAACTGTCGTTATTGAGATTTAGAAGTATTGTTATGAGAATTATTAGCAAATTCGATAGAAGATCAACTTATTGTATAAATCGAACGCGGACCGGAGGTAACGAAATATGATAGTGTTTTTCAATGATATCGAGAAAGGGTATGGAGAAATGAATCCACAAGTAATCAGCCTATTTTATTTTAGCCAGGTGTTCATTTACCGTCACCGGCTTCTTAGCCATTACATTACCGTCTCTCGTCAAGAAACGTTTCCTTTTATTTTTGTTCCGTGATTCCTGTCACAAGACAGCAACGTCTGCGTATTCATATATTTTTTTACGACTAATCCAGTGACTGCCTGATTTTCCAATTGATAGGTGCAATTCACAGTGTCTGGAGGTTGTCGAGTATTAGACTGTGGAGCGTCAGGTGTTCATCGAACACGACGTAACCCAGACTTCTATTCGTCATACCAGGTCGGCACTTAGAATTGATCTTCTCAAGGAGAGGCTGAGCAGGAAAATTAAATTATTCATTTCATTTTGTTCCGTGATTCCTGTCACACGACAGCACCGCCTGCGTATCCGTATATTTTTTTTTATGACTAATCCAGTGACTGCTTGATTTTCCAATTGTTAAGTTCAACTCACAGTGTCTGGAGGTGGTCGAGTATTAGACTGTGGAGCGTCAGGTGTTCATCGAACACGACGTAACCCAGACTTCTATTCGTCATACCAGGTCGGCACTTGGAATTGATCTTCTCAAGGAGAGGCTGAGCAGGAAAATTAAAATCTGATAAGCACCGCGATCGTTTTTTTTACCGCCCTCACAGCCGACTATTCGACACACCACTAGCCAGGCCTGAAGGATTTCGAGCCAGGGCTATTGAGGTTGCGTGTCTTCCTTTGAAGGCTTCACTCTAAAGCTCTCGGATCGATTAACCAGGTCGGCCTTGCTCCTGGTGTTGCCGAGGAAGAGGTCAACGCGGAGGCAGGTACCCGATAATTTATTCAGAACAACCGTGCTCAACCTTTGAGTAACCAAACACCGTCATACCGCAAGACTCTTTGCTCTGTCATTCCATCTGTCAAGCTCCGTGTGGCAATTTTGTAAAGTGTGTCTACGAGTCTATTTCCTGTCCTTTGATATAACAAAATAGGGTTAAGGAAATTATTTTTGTACATAATTAATTCCGAAATAACCACATTTGATATTGGTTTTCTTTTGTAATGAACTGAAAAGACCCAATCCTGGAATTTACCAAATCAAAAGGACAATAAACAAGAGTGTGAACCGTGCCCGTTGCGTTTTATTACGAGAAATTTATCTTCAGCATTTCAGGTATTATTTTGTGGTGTGGGGAGAGTCAGAGGTATTAACGACAAACCAGCAACCGGTATTCAGTTTCGCAAGTGGTGCAACTAAAGCCTGCATCCACTTTGCAATCAAGTTTCAGTCAAAACAGCTGACCCCTGGATACCGACCGATCTCCATCTGTTGCTACCCTGGTAGTGGAGCATACCACTATAATAAACTGGCGCCCGAGGCAAATTAAAGGACATCTAAGTCCCCAGTAGTCTCAGGGCCAATTGTACGCGCTTGACCGTACAAACTTCGGGGTTGAGATTTGATATAGTATCAAATTCACAACCCCGACGGAAAAAGAGTTACATTATTTCGGACAGCCCCAAATAGTGATCTAAATTAAATGTTTACAAATCCTCTTCCAACAATGGCCCCACACGATTGGCGATTGAGAGCTTCACTCAGCAAAATATATCGTAATATATCAATAGAACCCATTATCAATATGTTTAAACGAAGTTGAGCTTCAGTATATGTATAGCGAAATGAATTCGAAAAACTGTAATCTCAAATTTCAATACCCGTCATCTTATAGAAAAACTGAAAATGTATTTGAGATCATCCCCTATATGACAGATTATACTTATGGAGGTAATTTTTAGCCAATAGAAGAAATACTATAGGTGAAAAAGAAGTGAACCTCTTAGTTAAATAATATAGACCAATCAGATATATTTTGTGGCAAACATGGAGTAGCCAATTGTACCTACCCACCCTTTGATTCCGAACACCTTTTTTGAATAGAATAATAGATCATAAAAATTCTTTCATATATACATATTTGGCTAGAAAAGGGTCGGATACATTAATTTCATTCCTACATAATGAAATTGTAGGTGGCTTTTATTGTGACTGTATTGCAAGAACTTTCTCACTCATAACAATGGTCTGGAACTTTGAAGGAGGCAGGTATTCGGAATAAAACATTGATAGAAGACTCGTGTAAAGATTAAAAAACATTTAAATAAGTACTGATCTATTTTTCCCACAAAAATTATTCTTGCTAAAAAGTAATAACCGGAAAAAATATTTGAAAGAAGCTGAAATTTATTCAGATTAGTGCGAATTACACGCATGAATGTCAACTCAAGAAATAGTAGACAATAGTGCATGAATTTAAAGACCAAAAAACACAAAATACAGAGTGTACCTGAATGATGTGCTTTAGGAAATATGGTTCAAAACTGTTCCGTGACGAAAATACGAGATGCTATTGTTGATTCCGTTCATTATTTCCTGCTGAGGACAATACTTCGCTAGTGTCTTCATACCCCCACTACGATAGCACCGTTTTGAATGTAACAGGTATGAATTTCCCAGTTAAATTACGATGACACGTTATTGAGTACCACTACGTGTTATTGTAATGATCATTTGCGATAGCGCATCCGATGACATTTAAGAGTATGAATACAGGCTTTGGGATATGTCCATCTTAAATCGAGAGACACCTTCATGTCATTTCAAACTTACATCTAATTCGTGAGTGGATTGAAAAGTTCCAATTGTGCCATCATGAACATTGAAAGTCTACTGGAAAAGCATTTGGCAAACATAAGAATACTTCATATGAAAATTCAACAGTATGAAGACAAAATTGAAAAGATGAAGAAATTCGACAATATAACCTTGGAGACGGTGAGAGCGTGCGATGATGTTTTTACAGAATCACGAAATTGTGTCAATGGAGAAATGTATGCTCTGCTAAAAAAATTTGACAAATGTGTTTTTTCTAACTACTCAACACTAATTTCGTCGCACCCCAAAATTTTGACCATATTAAAATCTGAATAACTTTTTTCTGCATAGGACAATTTGTATGCTGTAAACACTGTTCGCTAGCCCAGTCTTCTAGCTATAATCTCGTACTTCTTCAAAACACAAGGTTTTCCGTATAGAATCACTACAGGGTATTATCTGAAACTGTGCAAAATTTCTGAATTTTCAAAAGGATCCCAAATGAAGAAAACATTTTTTTTTTCAAATTTGACAGCAGTGGCATGAAGATGAACTCATTACCTCAAGATATTTTTCGAATTGTCTTATTATCTCTTTTGTTTACAGGGTGATCTCAAAAATTTAACTTTTTGGTTTTGCAGTCATAACTTTTTTCCTCTTCAACCGATTTTCAAAATCTCCGGCTCATTTTGAAGCTGAAACTTTAGACGAAGAGATATGAAGATCAGAATAGACTCAAGATGAAGATTGAAGATCAAGGGTTTCCTCAAAGGTGACCTAAATCTGAAACACCCTCAAAATCCGGTTGGTAGGAGAATTAAATGAAAATCAACTTGATTTCGGAATGATCATCCATTCTGAATACGTCCAGATCTTTCTTGCTGTCAGTAGTCAAGAATTGGGCATGAAAAAACCCAATTGTAACGGCATGATTTTGAAAAAAATAAAATCAACCCATTGTTGCCTGAAATGAATGGCCCGTAACCAAGGTAACAAGAATCACAATCAATGACTGACAAGCTAGGTTAGACGTCAATTTTGATTCGTTTGCAAAAAAAATTATCATATCGATGCCGCATCTAACGCCCGACCAGCTGGAATTGATTCCACGAATGACGGAACAAGGATTATCTACCCTCCAAATTGCCAATCTGCTTGGAACAACAGTTAGATCCGTCCAAAGGGCCCACGTCCGAGCTAACGCTGGGGATATTCAGTATCGACCTAGGGGGCCAAGAAGGGGTACAAGAAGAAGAACAACTCCCGCTCAAGACCGCCTTATTGGAAGATTGGTACGGCGGACTCGGACTTCAACCGCCCCCAAAATTCGTCGTGAATTGATCGATGCTACGGGAATTCAGGTTTCAAGTCAGACAATCCGACGCCGGATCCACGATCTTGGATTACACGCAAGGAGACGAGCTGCCTGCCCCTTACTGAAACCTGTACATCGAGCAGCAAGACGATTATGGGGGGAAGAACATCAAAACTGGGGAATAGCAGAGTGGAGTAGGTGTATGTTTACGGATGAGAGTAGGTTCAACTTGTTTCGAAAGGATGGTCGTGTGTTGGTTTGGAGAGGGAGGAATGAAAGGTTTTTGGAAGGAAATATGGAGGCGAGGGTGGCTTTTGGAGGTGGAGGAGTGACTGTGTGGGGTGGAATATCGATGAATGGGAGGAGTGAATTGGTGATTCTGAGAGGAGATAGTATGAACGGTGAGAGGTATAGAGATTTATGTATTAGAGAAATCGTGGTCCCTTACGCCGCAAATATCGGCAACAACTTTCTTCTTGTTGATGACAATGCGAGACCGCATAGGGCTCACATTGTCAACGAGTTTTTGAGGAATCACGGTATTGAGCGAATGAACTGGCCGCCTTTCTCTCCGGATATGAATCCGATGGAACATGTCTGGAGTCGTATGAAATTAAAATTGAAAGAAAGGGAAGGGCGAATGGAAAATTTGGATGACTTGGTGAATGCGGTACAGCAAGAATGGACAGCTGTACCACAGGAGTTCATTGATAGTCTGATAGACAGCATGCCGGAAAGGGTCAATGAAGTAATTGCCAAAAGGGGAGGCCCCACTAAATACTGAATATCAAAAAGATTTTTTAGTTCTAAAGTTATTCAAGTTATTTTCTCTTTGTTGTTGTTCAATAAAAACTCAATAAAACTTGTTTTCTTGTTCTTGCTTACTAACACGATTAATGCTCCACGATTGAGAAAAAAACCGCTATTGTGAAATGAGCCTCAGTTGGTCAGGCTTGTCAGTCACTGTATGTGATTCTTGTTACCTTGGTTACGGACCATGCCTTTCAGGCGAACAATGGGTTAATTTTTTTTTTTTCAAAATCCTGCCGTTACAATTGGGTTGTTTCATGCACAATTCTTGACTACTGACAGCAAGAAAGATCAGGACGTATTCAGAATGGATGATCATTCCGAAAACAAGTTGATTTTCTTTTGATTCTCCTACCAACCTGATTTTGAGGGTGTTTCAGATTTAGGTCACCTTTGAGGAAACCCTTGATCTTCAATCTTCATCTTGAGTCCATTCTGATCTTCATATCTCTTCATCTAAAGTTTCAGCTTCAAAATGAGCCGGAGATTTTGAAAATCGGTTGAAGAGGAAAAAAGTTATGACTGCAAAACCAAAAAGTTAAATTTTTGAGATCACCCTGTAAACAAAAGAGATAATAAGACAATTCGAAAAATATCTTGAGGTAATGAGTTCATCTTCATGCCACTGCTGTCAAATTTGAAAAAAAAATTTTTTTTCTTCATTTGGGATCCTTTTGAAAATTCAGAAATTTTGCACAGTTTCAGATAATACCCTGTAGTGATTCTATACGGAAAACCTTATGTTTTGAAGAAGTACGAGATTATAGCTAGAAGACTGGGCTAGCGAACAGTGTTTACAGGATTCAAATTGTCCAATGGAGAAAAAAGTTATTCAGATTTTAATATGGTCAAAATTTTGGGGTGCGACGAAATTAGTGTTGAGTAGTTTATATAAACCCATTCGAAGATTCAAATATGTTGGGACTTTTTCACCAAAACATATAGGCTATGACTGATCCATGTAATTGAAAGTCATTTAAAGGTAGTTGAGTAATAAGCAATTGTAATAGTGTATGGAAAAATCTGAATACCACTATGTGTGAACAATCTGTTTGAAGATGGTCAGACCTTTTGGTCATCTTCAAACAGACTGTTTCAACTAGAGTGTAATTGAAATAAGCAATTTCAAGTACATGAAGAGTACTTGAGCGGTACACAAGGTCATACCAGCAATACCGACAGTAAATGTAATTAGCAATTGGTATGTGTAACGAGCAATTACTGAAGTATTTGAGAGGCACACAAGGTCGATGAGCAATTGCGTATTGAAAAAAAAGTACCACTAGCAAGTACATATACAAACTCTTTCTACAATTACCAGCAATATTTCTAAATACCTCTGAGAGTAATAATAATTAACATTTTTGAAGAACGAGGATATCTCAAATCATCTTTTCAAACGTCTCGTTGCTTGAAAAGAAGTGCCTGACGTACCATAAATTACCGTATTCAATTCGTAAACCATTATACTCTTACTTGCCTCCGATGTCCATAATATTCTTCGATATCCTCAATATATCAACGGCCCGTCAAGGATCCATCGATGCAGTTCTGGCCTCCCTGTTTATTCCTACCCAATTCATTACTGAACTTCCTTCATAGCTCTGACGAGGACTGAACGTGCACTTTGCAAATCCGTCCATCTGAAGTCTATAAGCAGAATCTGGATTGTTCAGTACCAGGAAAATCGTTTCATTACCCTGAATTTCAATGTAAATATTCAGTGGAAAATTGTATTCTAGCTACTTTGTGAAGTCAAAGCTGGTAGGTGAGATTTCAAAATTCATACCTCTGACCTCTTGGACTCAATTTCTTGAATTAACTGATATTAAATGATGGTAACGTAAAGTGAACAAATCTGTCATCAGTAGCAGCAGTTTTCCGTGTTTTGCCACTACCTGCACTACACCTGTTTCTGCTAGTATGTTTCAAGCGTTTCACTTCTCTTTTAATGGCAGAGCGTTGAACATAGAGTATTTTTTCAACATAATTATTCATGATCACGTCAATCATCAAGAAGAGCATTTGCTTTTGCGCAATTTTCAGCGCTCTTGCGCGTTTTTAAAATTACTGTCAAACTTGCTTACGCCTCTCAAGCGGATGGTCATGGGATCGATTCCCAGCACGGTCACCGGTCTCGTGCATAACATCACATGTTGAAAGTTGAGGGCTGCGTCTTCCCTAGGAAGACTTCTGATGGTTGCTCGTAGGTGTACAACAGGTTGATGGAAATAGCAATTCAGCATTAATTCTTTACATTTTGTTCCGATATGATTCATTATGTATATGTATATGTATCTTTTCAACACTCTGTAAATGATTGAACAATAGTGACATTAGAGAGTGACAAAACACGATAGAAAATTATAAACAACAAGAGAAAAGTCACTGTTTTTCAATTGGAAATTGCTTGAATTTCGTTATTATATTAAAGCGAAAATAAAGTTGTAAAGTTCGTTGATTCCAGCCTTTTATTCAATGGTCAATATAATATTTGGCGACCGTGACGGACTCATTATCATGTCCATCGAGGATCTTTCACGAAGCAGTATAATAGTATCATTGATATGCTAAGTGGTGGAAAAAGTGATACTGTAGAGTTGAAAGCAGCTTTCCGTATTTTGGGAAACAAACATGATGACATAGTTTCGTTGAACAAGGAAGTATTCAACTTCATGTTAGAAGGCACAGCTAGTGAAGGTGAGTTGTGATTGTGAAGCTGATTGTGAAAGTGCTGATGAGTATTCGATGAAGTTCAACGTCATGAAAGAGAAGCTCGCATCTATGTTCATGGGACCAGTTGAAGACGCTTGCTCAGTTGGTAGTGCTCCCAGCGCTCCTCCCCTTGTTCGAAAGTTTAAGTTGCCACGTATTGAGTTGAAGAAATTTGGAGGTGACCTTCGAGATTGGCTTCATTTTTGAGGATTATTCAAAAATCTGGATGAAGATCCCTCGATAGATAACGAAGAGAAGTTTCAGTACCTCATTCAGTCAACCTTACCTGGATCTAGAGCTAAAAGTGTTGTAGAAAGCTTTCCCCCAACATTGGAACACTATCCTAAAGCTATCGATGCCTTGAAAACTCGTTTTGGACGTGAAGAGATGCTCATAGAGTTGTACGTGAGGGAGTTGTTAGGATTAGTAACATCCACTTCTATTTCCTTGTCTTCATTATACGACAAATTAGAGTGTCAGTTGAGGGCTCTGGAGTCACTAGGTGTGACTTCAGATAAGTGTTCTTCCATGCTGTTTCCATTGGTAGAATCATGTCTTCCGGAAGAACTATTGCGAGTGTGGCAGAGAACGTTATCTACAGATTCGTTTAAGGAAAAAGCGAAAGATAAACTGGAGAAATTGATGTGTTTCATAAGAGCCGAAGTTGAAAATGAAGAAAAAGTATCTATGGCAATAACTGGCATTGGTTCTTTATCGACAGCAGAAAACAGAAAACGAATCACGGACAAGAAAAGGGATACTTGCACTGCGGCTGAACTTTTAACAGCAAGTAACAATGTATCCTTTTGCATTTTCTGTAATGGTACAACCATAAAAGTTTTGAGTGTTTGAATTCACAAAATATGTCTCTTGCTGACAAAAAAACAGCGTATTTTTGATAATAAATGTTGCTTCTTCTGTCTCCAATTTGGCCATTTCACCAAAAAATGTAGGAAATATGTTAAATGCGAGAAATGTCAAAAAAGACATTATTTGGTGATGTATCCATCTGTGAACGTCAGTGACAAATCAAAAGTCATTTCTGAAAAACCTCAATCTAGTAAACAAATAGAAGTTTCTAAAGAAAATTCTCTGACCAGTCTCACTCGTGATACGGGGGTTCTTTTACAAACGCTTGTCGTCATTTTGAGAGGAATAAATGGCACTGAACGTCAAGTAAGGGTTTTAATTGATTCAGCCTCTCAACGATCATATATTTTATCTAGTACCGCAAATGAGTTGGGTCTTCCAGTTTTAGGGGAAGAAAAAATAATCCATTCCCTATTTGGTGAGAAGAATACTGCTGAAAGTTCTCATAAGTCGTACAAGATTCATATATGTGATTTGAATAAAAACTATTATTGCAACTTTCTTACTTTAGATCAGCCAAAGATTTGTGGGGATCAGGGCGGTAAGTAAACATTCATATGAAAAGGTTTCAGTAAACCATGGTATCACACTTACCGACCTTGAACCACTCGAAATTAAGATTTTAATTGGGGCTGATATTGCTGGTAAATTTTTGACAGGGAAAGTTGTTCAATTACCTTCTGGGCTAACAGCGGTTGAAACTCATTTAGGTTGGACTTTAATAGGTAGGTATAATGTAATCAATCATGGTGATAATGATACTGCTATGGTGGTAACTTCGATGTTCGTGAATGATTTCAAGATGAAAGACTTATGGGAACTAGACGTTTTAGGTATCAAAGATCCATATGAAATGAAAAACAAGGAACAATTGCAGCAAGCAGCCTTGGAACATTTTCAGAATACTGTTGCAACTGATTCAGATGGTAGGTACATTGTCCATCTTCCATGGATTGAAGGTCATCTTCCACTTCCAACAAATCATAGTTTAGCTCTTCACAGATTAGAATCTACAATTCGTAAATTGACATTAGATGGATGTTATTCTAGATATGATGATGTTTTCAGAGAGTGGATGGCTGAAGGTATAATTGAGGAGGTTTCCTCAATTGAATCTGTCATCTGTGGACATTATTTACCTCATAGACATGTGTTGAAACCCAATAGTACAACTCAAGTTAGACCATGCTTTGATGCTTCTGCGCATGAAAAACAACCTCCTTCTCTGAATGCTTGTTTAGAAAGAGGTACAAATTTCATCGAGCAAATTCCTTCAATTTTATTTCGGTTCAGATTGAAAAAATTGGGAGTGATAGCTGATATCAGAAAAGCTTTTCTGCAGATAGGATTGAATGTTTCTGACCGTGATTATTTGAGATTTCTGTGGAAGTATTCCGATGGTAATATTAAGGTATTCAGGCACTGCAGAGTAGTTTTTGGGGTGATAAGTAGTCCTTTCCTTCTAGGAGCTGTTTTACAGTATCATCAGGATACATACAGGATACAATAGGCAGTCCTAGCATGGGGAGGAGTCGCGAACTACCACTTGAAGAAACTCACTAACCTCCAAAAACGATTCCTCAAAATAATGTATGGCAAACAGAGGACATATCCTTCGGACCTCTTATTCTCTGAAACTAAAATTTTCAATATCAGAAAAATATTTTTACAAAAAATTCTTACTCACCTGTATAAAAACCGCTTTAATCTAAACTTCATGGATCACTCCTGCTCAACTAGAAGAAGACTTGGTACACTCTTGAAAACAAACATTGTTAAAAAACTGTTGGCCAAAGATGCTTCACCTATATTGCGGCAAGAATTTTCAATATACTACCGGAAGAAATGGAAAAGAATTTAATAGAATTGAATCAAGTAGATTTGTTCAAATGAAAGTCCAAAAAATACATCACCTCAATGGAGGATCGGGTCATCGAACAATTTTTTTGATGATACTCCCATTCATACATTCATTAATTTTTTGTTTTATTGGTTTACTACTGAAATATATAAATATAAAATTATAATTTTTAAGACATTGTATCACTATTACTATCACTAGGTTATTATCAATAGTTTATAATGTTATATGTATAAGCAAGTACATGATGTTACCTCTATGGCAAAAAAAAGAAAAACCTACTTATGCAGATAAGTTACCACGCACAACTTCAAGTTTTTGTGGAATGCTTTGACCTGCGTTGACTAGATCGTAAGATAAAATATTTGATGTGAATTGCTTCATTGTTAATAAAGGTTATTATTATTATTATCTACAGAAAATATTCGATGATTCTTTGAAAGGTATACATTCTTATTCCGTTGATATCATTGAACAATTAAAATGTAGCTTCTATGTGGATAATTGTGTGACGAGTGTAGATAGTGTGGATGAACTCTCCAATTTCATAACAGAAGCAAAAAGTATCATGAGTGATGGTAAATTTGATTTGAGAGCGTGGGAGTATAGTGATTCTTCTTTGTCCAATGGTATGAATGAAAGGTCTAATGTTCTGGGTTTAGTGTGGAACAGAAAAAATGACCCTTTTCCATAAATCCAGAAAACTGGATCAATAGTCAATTGGAGAAAGTCACGAAAAGAACTATCTTGTCCATGGCTCATAGGGTGTTTGATCCGATAGGTTTCTTTTGTTGTGTGACACTATATCCTAAGTTACTTCTTCAACTCACTTGGGGAAAAAATATGAGTTGGGATGACGAATTGAGTGGACCAATGAAAACTTATTTTTTGAAATGGGTAAAAGGCCCGTCTTATTTAACTCAAATCGAGATCCCCAGATACTTCTCAACAAGCAGTAGTGGCAGATGGCTTCAAGTTCAAATCCATACTTTTTGTGACTCATGCCAGTTTTCTTATGCTGCTGTTAGCTTTCTCAGGATACAAACTGAAAATGGTGTAGTTGTGCAGTTAATGCAGGCTAAATCTAGAGTATCACCAGTGAAGAAGATGTCAATACCACGTTTAGAATCAGTTGCAGCTACAGTTTGATCTCGTTTAGCTAAATCGATAAGCAGGGCGCATACATTTCCCGATGTTGATTATTTTTATTGGACAGATTCGTCGACTGTGTTGGCTTGGATTTCTCGTGATCAACAGTGGGTGGTTTTTGTTAGAAATAGGGTGAGAGAAATCCTGGAACTCAGTTTAAAAAAGCAGTGGAGATATGTTCCAGGGTGTATGAATCCTCCAGATCTACCATCTAGAGGTTGTATTGCTAAAAAGTTATTAGATTCTAGATGGTGGGAGGGGCCCGAGTGGTTAAAGTCACCTTCGAACTGTTGGCCTGCTGATATTTCAAGTTTCGATGAGGATGTAATAACTCAAGAAAAGAGAAAAACCATAACGTCTTGTATGCTGAATTGTGATGTAGATGATCGGAATTGGTATTATAGATATTTTTCAGAATTTCACAAAGTTGTCCGAATGATAGGTTGGATCAAAAGGTTCATTAAAAACTGTAAATCTCCTAGAGCTTCTTGTGGTGTTCTGACTGTTTCCGAAATCTCAGAGGCTGAAATAGATTCAGAAGAAAATATTCTATGACACTACTTGGCAGAAGCCCATTAAACTAATAATAAAATGGATTAAGCAATCCAGACTTCTGCATTTAACCTATACAATAGGTATAATCGTCGGCAAGTCTCCAACAGAAAACAACTACTGCCCCCTACGACCATTGAATTATATCTGTTAGATTCTTGGCAAAGTATTCTACAAGAACTACTTTGCAATGTTCTCCCAATCTCAACGCCAAAACATGTCTCAACCCACACGAGGGAACACCTACGGACCGGTTTCATGGTTCCTTGCCAATCATCAGCGCAGGGTAGCTCACCCAACGCAATCGAAAAATATCTTGACCCCAAGATTCGAAGAGCACTCCGACTATGGTGTCGACTTCGTCTGAAACCAAATAAATTCAGAAGAAAATATTCTATGACACTACTTGGCAGAAGCCCATTAAACTAATAATAAAATGGATTAAGCAATCCAGACTTCTGCATTTAACCTATACAATAGGTATAATCGTCGGCAAGTCTCCAACAGAAAACAACTACTGCCCCCTACGACCATTGAATTATATCTGTTAGATTCTTGGCAAAGTATTCTACAAGAACTACTTTGCAATGTTCTCCCAATCTCAACGCCAAAACATGTCTCAACCCACACGAGGGAACACCTACGGACCGGTTTCATGGTTCCTTGCCAATCATCAGCACAGGGTAGCTCACCCAACGCAATCGAAAAATATCTTGACCATAAGATTCGAAGAGCACTCCGACTATGGTGTCGACTTCGTCTGAAACCAAATAAATTCAGAAGAAAATATTCTATGACACTACTTGGCAGAAGCCCATTAAACTAATAATAAAATGGATTAAGCAATCCAGACTTCTGCATTTAACCTATACAATAGGTATAATCGTCGGCAAGTCTCCAACAGAAAACAACTACTGCCCCCTACGACCATTGAATTATATCTGTTAGATTCTTGGCAAAGTATTCTACAAGAACTACTTTGCAATGTTCTCCCAATCTCAACGCCAAAACATGTCTCAACCCACACGAGGGAACACCTACGGACCGGTTTCATGGTTCCTTGCCAATCATCAGCGCAGGGTAGCTCACCCAACGCAATCGAAAAATATCTTGACCCCAAGATTCGAAGAGCACTCCGACTATGGTGTCGACTTCGTCTGAAACCAAATAAATTCAGAAGAAAATATTCTATGACACTACTTGGCAGAAGCCCATTAAACTAATAATAAAATGGATTAAGCAATCCAGACTTCTGCATTTAACCTATACAATAGGTATAATCGTCGGCAAGTCTCCAACAGAAAACAACTACTGCCCCCTACGACCATTGAATTATATCTGTTAGATTCTTGGCAAAGTATTCTACAAGAACTACTTTGCAATGTTCTCCCAATCTCAACGCCAAAACATGTCTCAACCCACTCTTCTCTGAGGTTGTAATAACTCAAGAAAAGAGAAAAACCATAACGTCTTGTATGCTGAATTGTGATGTAGATGATCGGAATTGGTATTATAGATATTTTTCAGAATTTCACAAAGTTGTCCGAATGATAGGTTGGATCAAAAGGTTCATTAAAAACTGTAAATCTCCTAGAGCTTCTTGTGGCGTTCTGACTGTTTCCGAAATCTCAGAGGCTGAAATAGATGTTTTGAAATTTATTCAGTGTGAATGTTTTCCTGATAGTGAGAATAATACTACACTCGTGAGTTTGATTCCAATTAAAGATGAAATAGGTGTTCTCAGAGTGAAAACGAAATTAGTCAACCGTGAAGATAGTTTTGACTTTCGATATCCAATACTACTTCCTTCAAAGCATCCCTTAGTAGAGAGTTTAATTCTAGAAGATCATAGAAATGCTTGTCATATGTGTGTTCAATGTTTACTGAGTCGCATTAGAGAAAAGTTCTGGATTATAGGAGGACGTAGGACTTTTAGATCTGCAATTTCTAAATGTATTCGTTGCAAGAGGTTTTCGAGTAAAAGTTTAGGGGTAACTCCTTCTGCTCTTCCCTCCGACCGTGTTCGAGATTTTTTTTGTTTGTTTTTTACGAAACTCCCAGGTTTTCGGAGAAAACCCCTCAAAAGCAGAGCTTGTGCGAGCAAGGGAGATCCGGGACCTACAGTTTGAATAAAAGTGGAATCCGAACAACTTCAGCTCAGTGATACACGACCGGGGATCGAACCCGGGTGGAAGCCAAACGCTTTAACACCTCGACCACTTCGCTGCTGCTGCTTTTGAAGTTGTCTGTGTAGATCTCGCTGGCCCTCTTTTCCCGAAGAGTGGTCAGAAAGCATGGATTGCTCTTTTTACTTGTGGAGTATATCGAGCAGTTCATTTTGAGTTATTGTCGTCACTTTCCACAGAAGTATTTTTACTGACCTTTCGACGTTTCATAGCAAGAAGAGGGCGACCTAGAGTTATTTATTCAGATAACGGGACCAATTTTGTAGGGGCTTTCAACGCATTTAACAAATTGGATTGGACACAGATTTCTAGGTTTAGCTCTGCAGAGAAAATCAATTGGAAGTTCAATCCTCCAACAGCTTCTTGGTGGGGTGGTTTTCGGGAAAGACTAATTCGACTTCTGAAAGATTTATTGCGTTGAACATTAGGTAGAGCTTGTCTGAACTTCGAGGAGATGCTTACAGTATTGTGCGATTGCGAAGCAGTTATTAATAGTAGACCAATAACATTTGTTTCCGATTCTCTGGAAAAACTGTCACCTTTGACTCCTGCTATGTTCATACAAGACATTAGGGAAATAGGTGTTCCTGATTGTGATACGATTGATGCTGGTAAATTGACTAGACGTGCTAATTATAGGAAAAGGCTTTGCGATGAGTTGAGGAAAAGATTCCGTATTGGGGCAACTGAAAAATCGTCATGATGGTAAGGTTTCTAGACAGTTGAAAGTTGATGAGATCGTGTTAGTAGAAAATGATAATCTAAAGTGGATTGACTGGACGTTAGCCCGGATTCAGGATCTTATTACTAGTAGAGATGGCACTGTACGACTTGTTCGATTGCATACTAGCACGGGAGTTTTATTGAGACCTGTTCAGAGAGTTTTTCCTTTAGAGGTATTTACACAACCAGAGCAAGGAATATCAAATAATACTTCAAATCGTAATTGTAATGATGAATCATGTACTCTAATTGATGAGATGGTTGCGACTGATATTAACGCAGAAAAAAATGAGGTTGACATTGATAAAAAAATTCAAAAAACAAGAAGTGGTCGTGTGATAAAGACTCCTAGTAGGTTTGGTTTTTGATAGTATACATTGTTACTTGTTGATGATAGTGTACATTATTGCTTCTTTATTTTAGTCTACATTGTAACTTTTTTCATGAAATGTGTACTTATGTTTTTTAATGCAATTTAGTTTTTGATGTAAATTGCATGGTGGGAGAATGTTCCGATATGATTCATTATGTATATGTACCTTTTCAACACTCTGTAAATGATTGAACAATAGTGACATTAGAGAGTGACAAAACACGATAGAAAATTATAAACAACAAGAGAAAAGTCACTGTTTTTCAATTGGAAAATGCTTGAATTTCGTTATTATATTAAAGCGAAAATAATGTAGTACTGTTCGTTGATTCCAGCCTTTTATTCACTGGTCAATATAATACATTTGTTCAACAAACAGTGAGTTCACTTCATTCCGCTGTTGAAAGTGAACTCCTAAAAGCAAAACCCTGTATGAATTAACTCTGACCAATATGCCAACATTCAGAACAGAAGCGACTTCACCAGAAGGTGATCGTAAGTCTTTTATATTTGGCAACAGCAACGAGACCGGATTTAGCTTTTGCAGCGACTTTTATGGGCCAATTCAATCACTGTCCGTCCAGGCATCACTGGAAAGGCATGAAGCACATTTTGAGGTACCTTACGTCGACGAAAAGATATACTTTAGAGTATCGAAAAATGAGTACAACTGCTACCGCTTATTCAGATGCAGACTGGGGTGGAAATCAGATAGATCGAAAGTCGTTCAGTGGATACATATTTATTCTTGTAAGTGAAACAATAAGTTGGTGCAACCGAAAACAGCAATGTGTTTCCTTGAGCACAGTAGAATCGGAATTTGTTGCACTCACTGAAGCAGCATAATAATTTATATTTCTTCAGAAACTGACAGAAGAAATATGTCAACATACATACTTCAGAAAAAGTTTTTCAATTCTTATAGACAACCAAGGCGCTATGAAACTTGCTGAAAATTATACCACATCGGATCGATCTAAGCACATAGATTTGAAGTTATTCTTTATACGAGACTTGATAGAACGAAAGCAAATCATTCTGAAATATGTCACGTCGAACTTGAATTTGGCTGACAGTCTGACAAAAACTATTCCAGCTCCTAAATTCATGGAGCATTCGAAATTTATGGGGATCAAAGATCCAGGAGGGGTGTTAGAAGAAATTTGTTTTATGAAGAGTTGATGTTTTGAATATTTTTATTATGAATGACGTTGTATGTATTTTGTATGTCAGTTGAAAATATAATTTTGAAAGAGGGTTCTCATTACTATTCACTTTCATTCTTTCATCGTAAAATGAGATATCATGCATTTCAGTTTTAATTTTAAAGTTTGACAAAACCGTTCAGCTTGCCCATTTGTTGCTGGAAAACCAGGTGCTATAGTACGTTGTAGAATACCATTTCGTAAACAAAACTCTTCAAACTCTATTGATTTGAATATGGAGGCATTATCACTCACTAAAATCTCTGGTAATCCATGCCTGCTAAATATTTATCGCAATGAACATATTGTTCCTGCCGTATTAGGAACTTGTTTCGAACAGAATATTTCTGGCCATTTGGATCTAGAAAAATGAAGAAATAGTGGTTGAGGAATGGACCAGCATAGTCCATATGAACACGTTGCCAATTCTTAGAAGGTGGTTTCCACTGATGAACAGGTGCTCTCACAGGGTTTTTCTTGACATCACAACATGGTAAACAGCTTTTGACAAGATTTTCCATATCGGTGTCGATGCCTTTCCAATAACAGTGATTCCTTAGAAGAGATTTCATTTTCACCGTTCCAATATGAGTAGAATGTAATTCTCGAAGTAGTACAGGTTGAAGCTTTTTTGGAATAATAATTCTCTGACCTCTGAATAAAATGTCATCTTGTACAGTCAGTTCTGGATCTCGAACATTTCCATCACAAATTGATTTTTTCAACTTCGTCAGTTCCGTATCCTTTGCAGTTTTGCTGTGACTGAGTTTATTGCTTGTTTAAGATCCAGTAAGTATTTAATGTAAACGATGATATATTTCAATGACATGTACAAAATCTAGTTTCTGTCTCACTTACAATTCTATCTAAGAACAATTACAAGGTGATCTATTGGTAAGTATTTACATATGGATATTATATTCTTCATCAATTAAAATTTTCTTTCTTCACTTGGAAATATAGTCTTTCAGATAAACTGGAGATCGCCGTTTTCTAGATGGTCTCTGTGATGTATCCGTAGTTACCAGTGACTGGTTGTTATCCCCTGAACTAGGTTCCCTCTGACTTGGTGGATTGTTGGTCGGTGAAGTTGGAACTCGACTAGATTGTTGGAGAGGTACTGGACCAGGTTCTATCTGACGAGGTGGAATGTTTGTCGGTGAAGTAGGTTGTTGGAAAAGTACTGGACTAGGTTCTCTCCGACTTAGGGAATTTCTTGGCACTAGGTGTTGATCCGATATATCTTGATCCCTTGACTGCTTTTCCGTGGATGAATTCGGAATGTCAAATGGTATTGGCAATGCTGATGGTACAAAAGTAACCCTTTTTTGTTTTTTCGGAACCAATGTGGACAGAAGTTGGTTTACATGACTCTTCAAAATACGGCCAAGGTCCAATTCAACGGTATAATGATATTGAAAAAGTTTTGCTGTTATTGTACCAAAGTGCCATACATCCTTGTTCCTTTGATGGATTCGAACTTGAACTCTTTCTCCCTTCTTGAAAGAAAGAATTTTGGCGTAACTTACAGTTGCTGGAACCAGTGATTTTTCATTTGGAAGGAGTGCGTCAAGCCGGATTCGGAATCTTCTTTTCAGATAAAGCTCAGCCGGCGATTGACCTGATGCTAATGGAGTTGCTCGATATCGGAACAATATATTCTGTAACTGAACTGCCAAAGGCGTCCTGTCGTCTGCGGCTTTAAGTCTTCGTTTCAGGGTCTGTATGTTCCGTTCTGCAAGACCATTGGTGGCTGGATGGCCTGGTGCTATCCACTTTTGAAAAATTTCTCGAGTTTTGCAGTAGGCTTTGAAGTTATCACTGGTGAAGATTGTCGCGTTATCGGAAACAAGTACAGTCGAATATCCGTGTACAGAGAAAATGTTTTCCAAGAGAGTTATTGTTGATGCAGTTGTTGGAGCATTTTTGAGTATTCGAACTTCAGCCCACTTGGACTTTGCATCGACACACATCAGAAAATAATTGTTGTTCAAAGGACCTGCATAGTCTATGTGTAGTCGTTTCCAGTTTTCTTCTGGCTCTTTAGCGCAAGACTCACAACTTTTAACAAGACATTCGATTTGTTTATCCAATCCCTCCTGCTTCATTTTGGTGATTCCTAAATGTGTCGAATGAAGCTCTTCCAAGATTGGAAATTGTAAAAATTTTGGAATAACAGCTCGATCCATTCGATATCGTTAATGGGGAGTCTGTGGGATTTGTTCGAAGATCATTTATGAGCTTTTGAAGTAGTTCATCTTTTGCTGTCTCTTCGATTATGGTTTCTGCAGTTATAACTGAGTTCTAAATTTGGAAAAGAGTTTCAGCATGCAATATATTGACTCCTTCATTTATAGCCATCTCAGGAGAAAATATAGATTGTGAACTTGGAGCCCGAAACAGGCAATCTACATTCTCGTTCTCTTTACCTTTCTTACATCGAACATGATAATCCAATCCACTCAGAAAAGATGCATATCTCAAAAGACGAGCAGAATTAATCTGTGGTAAAGGTCGATTTGGATGAAAAATTCGAGACAAAGGCTCAGTGTCTGTAACAAGTGTGAAGTTTCTTCCAAAAAGGTAATTATAAAAATGAGTGGTAGCAAATATAACAGCTAAAGCTTCTCTGTAATGTTGACTATGATTCTCACTCTGCCTGAGTTAATGCTCGAGAGGCATAAGAAATTGGTCTTTCTTCACCATCGAATTCGTGACTGAGTATCGCTGCAATTCCTGTTGGGCTTGCGTTCGTGGTTAAATTTAAATGTTTTGTGGGGTCAAATGGGGTAAGAATTCGATCGCTACACAATTCCATTTTTAGGTTTCGGAATGCAGCTTCACATGAGGTTGACCAAACAATTTTTTTATCTTTTCGAAGTAATTGACGTAACGGAAATGACTTTGTTGAAAAATCTGGAATGAACTTTGAATAGTAAGTTTTCATTCCAAGAAAACGTTTTAATTCTTCGATATTCTTGGGACATGGCATCTGTGAGACGGCACGGACTTTTTCGGGCGACTTTTGAATACTATTGAACGAAACGATGTGACCCAAATAATCAATGTTTTCTTTAAAAAATGAACATTTGCTTCGGTTAAGATGGAGGTCGTTTTCTTTGAGACGTTGCAAGCAAGAAATCACATTTTTGGTGCACTCCTCCATGGTTTTACCATGGCAAATAATGTCATCAAAATAGGCTTCGACCTTTGGAAGACCGTGTAAAATTTGTGATAAAATGCTGTTATATTCAGAAGGCGCAGTCTTTATCCCAAAACTTAATCGATTCATCAAAAAAGTGCCTTGATATTGTTTGAATTTTACTTCCTTCTTGGTCTACTCTGAGATGCGAATATGCTTTGTATAGATCCAATTTACAGAAGAACCTTGAATCTCTGAGTGAGTGTAAAACTTCATCAATTTTGCGGATTGGGTAATTGGCTGCTACCAATTTTGGATTCACCCCGACTTCATAATCCACGCAGAGTCTTACACCGCCATCCGGTTTGGGTATAACCACTAAAGGTGAACCCCAATCGCTAGCAATGACAGGTGTTATTACACCAGCAGTTTCCAGAGATGTCAATTTTTTTTCAACTCGTTTCCTCAGTGCAAAAGGAACGTCTCGCGCTCGGTAAAAACTGGCTTTATGCCCTCTCTGATTTGTAGCTTGACTTCAAGGTTTAGAACGCAACCAATTTTCTCCTAGAATATTGAGGAATACTGATGCATGATATCATCGAGAGAATTCATGGAATTGATAGTGACAGGTCGACAAATTGAATTACCAGCATTGTCAATTTCTTTGAGATCGACTCCGAGTCCTCGAATCCAGACACGACCAAGAAGATCATCATGTCCTGCTGGTACTATGTATAAATCAGCATCTATTTTCCTATTTTTATACGAGACTGTCAAGGTGACTTTTCCCTTAGGTTTGATAATATGGTCTGAGTACGATCTGAAAGATACTGTCGTTGGTTGTAACGGAACAGAGAGGCCTAATTTATTGAAATCCATTTCGGATAATAGGGAAAATCTAGCACCTGAGTCGACTTCAAGATTTGTGGCTTTTCATTAATTGTGACAGTTATTCGATATTTATCTGAATCTGGGCCGACAACATAAAGATTTTTTGTAGCGTTGACCTGACCAATACCATATGTCGTATCGGATTGATCTGAGTGGAAATACTATGTGTATTGACATTCTGAAGAAGGGTGATTATGCAAACTTTGGAAACATGACCTATTTTGTGGCATCAGTCACATTTCAAAAAATTGCGCTTGATTCTACAATCTCTGGATCTGTGGTTTGAACGGCCACAATGTAGACACATACCTTCAATGCCTAAAGCGCTATAATTAACACGACTTTTTCGGCTTCTAGACTGAGATCGATAACGTGAGGTAGATTGACTATTTTGTTTAAACTGAGACAATACTGACGACTGTTCTTTGAAATTTTGTTTAAATCAACAGCGTTATCAGTAATCCTTTCGGTATGTGTGACTATCTCACTGCTTTCGAATCGTGAGGTTTCTAAAGTTGCGGCTATTTTAAGTAATTTGTCAAAAGATATATCAGAAGATTGCTGCAGCAGTTGTTCTCTTATCCAACTGTCGCGTAAACTTCTGATGAATTGTGCGCGGAGGAATGTGTCAGCAATAGATATTTTGGAGGTACATATGCGGGTGACAAAGAAATCTCAGTCCTTCGAATAACTTTTGAGTGAGGCAACAAATTCAGAAATTGGTTGTTTTGATTGCTGAGTCACATTTAAGAAATAGTGTTGGCTTACAACTGTAGATATGTGGGGAGACAACATATCTTTGAAATGAGAGACTAAATCTTCATACGGAACCCCTTCGAGAGGTTTATCCGGACCTAGAAGAGCTGCCAAGTTGTTTTAGTAATCAGCACCAATTGATGCACATAACAGTTGAGCCTTTTCAGTATTATCAGTTGCAATTTTCAAATTGCAGTAATTTTCAAAACGATCAAGATATGCAGTAAATTTTTCCTTCTTCGAATCGTACTTTTCAAATGGAAAAATTTGTTGTGTTGGAGACCTCTGGGTAGTTTTCAAAGAAGATGTGAAAAATATGTTTCTCAAATTGTTTCTGGTCCATTTCAATTTGAAAAACAATACTGTGATAATCTGGTTCGTACTTGGTAATTAATATTTTATTATTCTAGCACTACTAAAATGAGGCTGTGTAGTTTTACCTGGGTACTGGTATGAGACAGGCGAAAACTTGAAGAGAAACGTCGTGAAAATTGTTTGACTTGAGTCAGATAATTCGGGTGGAATTGACTATCCTTGTGATTTGGCTCGTGGAAAAAATCGCATCTCTTCCTCTATTACCAGAGAACAATTCTCGTCACCAATTAAACTGCTGTGACTGAGTTTATTGCTTGTTTAAGATTCAATAAGTATTTAATGTAAACGATGATATATATCAATGACATGTACAAAATCTAGTTTCTGTCTCACTGACAATTCTATCTAAGAACAATAATTACAAGGTGATCTATTGGTAAGTATTTTCATATGGATATTATAAGTTTCATCTCGAATGTCTTGAGCATTAATAACATACATAGTACACATTTGATTAAAAATTTGTATGTTCAATTAATAATCATCATCGAATTCATCATTTTCATTTTTTCCAATTTGCAGTGGGTTTCTTAAGAAATAGTCTATATTGAAATGATCTGATGATTTCCTAAATTCAATTGAATAATCGAATCCTGATAGGAATTGTGCGTATCGAAGCATTCTACTAGCTGTTAATGCTGGCAACCGTTTCATTGGATTGAAAATGGTTGTAAGAGGTTTATTATTAGAATGAATTTCCTTCCAAAAATATAGTGAAATAGTTTTTGAAGGCCCAATAGATTGCAGTGGCTTCTTCATCGAGTTGACTATAATTTCTTTTCGCTTTCGTCAATGACCTGGATGTATAAAGGATTATTATCGGGAGAACGATGCGATAACACGCCAAACCATAGGGACTCGCATCAGTTGCGAGAATAACTAGAAGTTCTGGTGTGAACGGAACAAGAACTTGATCACTGGATACTTCTTCTTTTACTTTTTTTAATGTAGATTCACAGTCTGGGGTCGATGCAAACTTCACATCTTTCCGAAGAAGTCGATTCAAAGGATGAAGAACTTGAGAACTATCTGAAAGGAATTAAGCAGTTGAATACACGTGTCAGATATCAAATTACCTGGAATTTGATGACGCCATAGTTCCGGTTACAGATAGGTCATTGAAATTCGATACGGGTTCAATCACCTATTTCAAGGTAAATAAGTGCACGTGTCAAATATCAAATTACCAGGAATTCTCTGACGACATAGTTCCGTTTACAGATAGGTCATATTACCTGGAATAAGTTGACGTCATAGTCCTAATTACAAACAAGTCCCAACAAGTGGGAACAATTGAATACGGGTTTAATCACCTCTTTCAAGGTTGATGAATGCACGTGTCAGATATCAAATTACCTGGAATTCGATGACGCAATAGTTTCGGTCAGCGAAAATCAATACGGGTTGAATGACATATTACAAGGTTAATGCATGAACGTGTCTGGTATCAAGTTACCTGGAATTTGCTGTATCCACTTTTTCAGGAACCGACAAGTCTCCACAAGTAGGAGAAACTTGAAACAGGTTCAATGACCTCTTTCATGGTCATGAAGTGCAAGGTCATGATGTGCACGTGTCAGATATCAAATTACCTAGGATTCGCTAATGCTATAGTTCTGGTTGAAGATAGGTCAATGAAATTCAATACGGGTTCAATGACCTCTTTCAAGGTCAATAAGTGCACGTGTCAGGTATCAGATTACCTGGAATTTGCTGACACCATGTTGCCGGTTACAAACTAGTCTCAACAAGTTGGAATAATTTGACACGGGTGTAACAACATCTTTCGAGGTCAATAAGTGCACGTGTTGTTACATGCCCGAATCGCCAGCAATTCGGTACTGCATTTTGTCAGGATTGTTGTTTATAGGGTTCCGGATTGAAAATGTACCTACCGCCTGACCTACATTCTGGCTCTATTCGTGTTTTCACTATTCTTCCTTTTAATTTCTTTGTAGTCTTGTGGCTTCGCTTCGAAGTATCCTCTGGTATTTTGGGCTTAACACAATCTGTCTGCTTATGGAAGTCGCCGTTTATGATTCTCATTTTTATTTTACCTTGGTTATTGTCTAGAATATATCTGTCACTTGTGACACATGCCCGCGAATTTGGAAAAAAGAAAGTCTTTTGCTGTCCAGGTGGATTGGAGCTTTCGACTTCGCTTCATGCGGATTTTTTTTGAAATCTTTTGGGAGAAGTTTGTGAAAATAGTGGTCTGGTTTCTCTGAGCAACCGCACACACACCTTTGTGGATAAGATTTCCTACTTTTCTCAAGATTCTGTAAACCCAACCACTTCGAGGCCATCGAATATCACAGGTTAGTTATACTCAGATATAATTGCGCATATATGTGTATATGCTCTTATCAGCATCCTAACTTCTTGGTCTTCCTCTGATAACAATTCCTCAAGATAATTCTTATTTTTAGGCCTCTTAGCAGACCCTCTCAGCAAAACCTCTTACACGCAATCAAGAAGTGTGAAGTATCATTTGCAAATTGCGAAGGAGAAAAACAGATGAAAAGAAAACATAGTTTGGATTCTTCGTTCTCAGCCGAGAGGAAATAAACCTTCGTTGAACCAATAATAATCACATTATCGCACTCGTACGGCAAATTTGCGATTAAGTCAAAAAAATAAATATGATCATTCACACATTTTCATGACTTGTCACAAAAAGCGACAATTTCCAAGCGACAAATGAGTAAGTCAGCTCAAGTCTTAAAACGATTTTTGAAGATGAAGTCCCGAATACAAGAAAAAAATCAGTGTAAACAAAATATTTATGGGGAAATCGTGTTGATGAGGCCTTGCAGATTGGAATTGATAGATACATCAAAATAAACGGGGATCATCGAATTCGTGCTCAAAAGTAGTTCAAAGTGGGTGAGGATTCGCTGAATGAAGTGAAAGCAGTCTTCAAGCAGTGGAGTGAAGACATGGAAAATGTTTTAAGACAAAACTGATGAATTTTTTTATGTTGTGATGAATGTACCACATTTATCTGTAAATTATTATACAGAGTGGGGCTCCGAAAACGAAACACATCGAATATCTCCAAAACACATGTGTTGTGAAAAAAACAACACGTCGATTTTTAATCCAAGGGGAACATCTTCCTATCATAACCTCAACTGTCATACCTCTCCCCCCATCCCTTGGTCACTTTCACCCAAACAATTTGAATAGGGAAAGTAGTTAGTGTGACACATCATTAAAAGGGTAATTTCGTGAGGAATTCAGCAATGTCAATTTTTGCTATATAACTTTTCAGTTTTGCTCCCTCTTGCGAGAAAAATAGCTATTCCGTCTTCCAAATTATGATACTTCATTTGCAAGCTAATTTGACATAAATTCGGTGTCAATGCATTATAGAATTTTTCTAATGGAAAAAACAAAATGGCGGCTCCAATATGGCGGACAGTATTTGCAATTATGGTCTGATTCGATTCAAAATTGACATGTGGTGGTTTTCATGGTCGGAAATTATGAACTGTTTGTCAGTGCAAAAAACCAAGATGGTGGCTTGAAGATGGCGGATGAAATTTGTAATTATTCGAATCAAAATCAGTATGTGGGGATTTTCATGGTCGGAAATTATGATTTTTTTGTCAATGCAAAAATACAAGATGGCACGAAATTTGTAATACTGGTTAGATTCAATTCTAAATAGGCATATGATAAAAAAAATCCTTTATACAAACGTGCTTAAGAGGAAAAAAATTTTTTTTTTCAGATGTGTGACGTAGGTTATTCTGTGCGTAACAGAATCAAAATTTTACCACACAAAAATACTTATTTTGTACTCGCGGCAAGCTTTTGAATTTGTTACGCATAGAATAATCCACGTCCCACATCTAAAAAACTAATTCTTTCCTTTTTATCGGAGTTGTATAAAAATTTCATAAGTCATGCTGAAAATCTGTTCCTAAAATCCCCACAATCCATTTTTGAATCGAATCGGACCATAATTACAAATCTCATCCGCCATCCTGTTGTTTTTTCTCCAACAAAAATTCTATAATGCATTGTCATCGCAATTATGAACATCTACCAACTTTCAAGTTGATTGGAAAACTAGAGGTGGATCAAAAGTCAGCTGCAAGATTTGTCCCACACATACATACTAACATAGCAAGTTGAATGAAAGCCTTTGAAAAATAAAAAAATTGCATAAACTTGAAAATTGGAAAACATTTCGTAATTCAAATTCAATCATTTCCGCGTCTTATATCCAGTGTGTGGTGGACTACGTGGTGGCCAATAGGCCTTCCACGCCAGCAGTGCGGCGAATTTCCGCAAAATTAAGACGAGCCCTCCACACATTGAATCAAGGGGTGCTGTTTACCATCAAACAGCACTGTCTTGATAGGATACGAATGCTAGTGGCTGCAAAGAAGTCACTAATGAGGCAAGCGAGAAAAGTCGCGGAAAACTTGAAGATCCGTGATGAACCTTCTCGTTTATTTCAAGAGCCTCCACGTGTTGTTGATAACCCGCCGACTGTTGATCGAGTGGAAGAATATTTATGAGTATTCGCAGCCAATCAACGTAGATACTCCAGCCCTAGCGCAGTTCGGAGCTTTCTGCAGGAGGCATCGTCAGCCTGAGCTCAATGATCTGCGCAATCCGATAACCCCGGAAGAAGTTCAAAGAGCCCTCAAAGGCTCAACGAACTTTGCTGCACCAGGCCCTGATGGGTTGAATAACTATTGGTGGAAAAAGTTTCCAACCACCCACCGACATCTGGATAGAGTTTCCAACTCATGGCTAGATGGATAGCAACATATTCCGGAATGGTTTGTCGAGGGGCGAACCCTGCTCATCCCCAAAAACGGAGATTTGTCTGATCCAAAGAATTACAGACCGATAACATGCTTGAATGCGTGTTATGAGGTGTTTACGCGCATCTTATACAGGCGCTTTCTCTCCGCAGTTGATCCGATGTATGAACGGATATATGAGCAAAGAGGGTCAAAGAAATGGGTTGCTGGCTGCAAGGAGAACCTGCTCATCGATAGATGTATCACGCAGGACTCCGTGCAGTATAAGCGTAACCTTTCGATGGCCTGGATCGATTACCGCAAGGCATTTGATACAACATCGCAATGAGTTAATCATGCATTTGCTCAGATGCCTTGAGCTACCCGATCAAATAGTGGGATGCAGTGGACAACTGATGCCACTCTGGAGGACTCGCTTCACCATAAGATCTGGTGGGGACATAGTCCAAACAGAGCTGGGCATCATTAGAAGAGGCGTGTTTCAGAGAGACTCCCTCAGCCCTCTTCTCTTCTGCATCTCACTATTGCCATTGTCCGTTGCACTCAGGAATACCCTTGGGTACAACTGCGGCACCCCCAGCAACCGGAGGCATACAGTCACCCACCTGTTTTACATAGATGACCTAAAATTATATGCCTCTGGAGAAAGGGACCTACATCAGTCCCTTAGGGTGGTGGAAGAATATACGCATGCTATCGAAATGGAATTTGGGATTGACAAATGTGCGACGGTTTATCTCAAAAGAGGACGATGCGAAGAATACGGAGAGGATGTCCAGCTCGTAGACGGAAGCATCCTACATCATCTGGATGCCGGAGAGACTTATACTTACCTAGGGGTGGCGCAACGCCGCTACCAAGAGGTAATAACAGTTAAGAACTCTCTCCGCGGCAAGTATCAGCATAAACTCCGACAGATCTGGTCATGAGAACTGTCGGGGAAGAACAAAGTTGCTGCAAGTTGCCGTTCCGATCCTTCTCTACTCCATCGGAGTGATGAAGTGGACTCAGGAAGAGCTGCGACAACTTGACGTAAAAACTCGCAAAATTATGCATCTTAATAGGAGCTTGCATCTTAAATCGTCCGTTCCACGGTTATACTTTCCTAGACAACGGGAAGGCCGTAGACTTTTGAGTTTGGAGTGTCTGCATAACAGAATGGTGCTGGATGGGGCCTGTAAAGTCATGAGGAGTTCAGATCCCCTTCTTTGCATGGTCCGCGACCATGAAAAAGCAGGGATTGGAGCATTTCTCTTTAAGGCAGCAACCCGTGCAGCCGATGAACTTGGTCTCGTATTCGACACTGAACGGGCTAACCCAAACTCTGTCACCGAGTTGGGACCCGTTCAGCTTAAAGCTCACATCAAAGCTGCGGAGACAGAGGTCTTCCTACAGCTGCATACGGATAAGCCAATGCATGGTGTCTTCTTCAACAACATCGAAGACCTTGACCTATCCAAAAGCTTGACCTTTGCCTTCCTCAGGTCGAGTGAGCTAAAGTCGGAGACCGAGGAATTCATAATGGCCTGCCAAGATGGTGTCTTCAACACCCTTGTCTACCGTAGTCGCGTGATGGGGTATAGACGTCCCTGACACCCGATGCAGGGCATGTCGTGGGGCACCTGAGACCGTAATGCATTTGCTATCACCATGCCCAGCTTATGCGGTCTCAGCCTATATCCAAAGGCATAACACGGCGCTACGAGTGTTGTACTACCATCTAAGACACTCGTAGGGTATAGACGAGACAACGGTGTTGCCTTATGTTCCGGGGGATATTGAGTTCGTGGTGGAGAATGAGAGGTGCCGAATCTATTGGAACCACTCATTCCCCACCCTCAGGCAAATACAAGCCAATAAGCCAGATGTTGTCCTCCTCGACCATCAAAGTAAAACGATATTAGTCGTGGAGTTTTCCGCTCCAGGCAAGATGAATATCGTTCGGAAAGAGGAGGAAAAACGGACTAAATATCGAGATCTTCTCTTTGAACTCCGCAGGCTGTATCCGGACCATTCTGTCAAAATGGTGGTTCTGATTATAAGAGTCCTTGGTGGAATGATGGACACACTGCTCTCTAATTTGGAGTTAATACCGGCCTGCCGTAATATGGCACAAATCTTAGCCGCTCGAATGCAGAAGGCCGTCATCCTTGGTTCACTTCGTCTGCTCAGAACACATGACTCTCGGACCCAATAATCACTCACCGTACGGACGTAGGGAGTGGTTATTGAGGTAAACGACACCAGCGCGTCCTCCGGATGGGTCGGAGCACCGGAGACAGGGCCTGACTGGCACACTTTAAAGGGAAAAAAAAAAAATAATAATAATAATAATAATAATAATAATAATAATAATAATAATAATAATAATAATAATAATAATAATAATAATAATAATAATAATAATAATAATAATAATAATAATAATAATAATAATAATAATAATAATAATAATAATAATAATAATAATAATAATAATAATAATAATAATAATAATAATAATAATAATAATAATAATATAGGATGCAAAATCGGACCGGCAGCTCATGCGCATCCGGGAGGGAAAAAGCATCTTTCCCTCCGGTGTCGGCCGTGGGTTTACTGGGTTAACCCCCCAGTAAACTCTACTACTCGGTTCCGAACGATCGAGGAAGAGGCCCCCACAACCGACCCCCTCGGATTAGGGGTCATAGGCAAGGTGGTGGGGCCAACGACGATTTGCCAAACGATGACGACCGCGATAACAACGGACGCTTTGAGTGGACGGACGAATTAAGGGACGGACTTCTGCATTGCTACGAGAGCAGTGAGCCCGCCCGGAGAGGATACATGGCGAGAATGCATGCTCTGTGGTGTGAGAGACACCCAGAGCATGCAGCGTTTTCCGCACAAAATCTCAGGGATTATGTATCCCATCTTCGGGCTCGAGGCTACGTTAGAGCTCCTCCTCAGCCAGTTATCGAAGTGGCAGATATGCCACGTGTCGGTTTGGCTGTGGAGGAGAATCGCATTGTTCCACTGATGGAGGATATCAGAACCCGCAGGGCGCTTCACAATATGAAGCCCCTGAAGCCGCAAGAACTGGCACGGGTGGATGCGGAGATTGGCGATGTTCTTCCAGAAGAGGCTGACATCTGGCAGATCAATTCTGTCGTGTACGACGCCGCTCATGCTCTATCCCAAACGGAGAGGAGGGACACCACCGCTCTGTTGGGGAGGCATGAACGACGTGTACACAAGATGGAAGCCAAGATCAAGTCGGCGAGACAACACGCGTCTCGTATCCAGTGTGTGGTGGACTTCGTGGCGGCCAATAGGCCTTTCACGCCCGCAGTGCGGCGAATTGCCGCAAAACTGAGACGAGCTCACCACACATTAAATCAAGGTGTGCTGTTCACCATCAAACAGCACTGCCTTGATAGGATACGAATGCTAGTGGCTGCAAAGAAGTCACTAGTGAGGCGGGCGAGAGGTATCGCGGAAAACATAAAGTTCCGCGATAAACCTTCTCGCTTATTCCAAGAGCCTCCACGTGTTGTCGATAACCCGCCGGCTGCAGATCGGGAGGAAACATTCTGGAAGAATATCTATGAGTATCCGCAACCACTCAATGTAGATACTCCAGCCCTAGCGCAGTTCGAAGCATTTTGCAGGAGGCTTCGGCAGCCTGAGCTCAATTATCTGCGCATTCCGATAACCACGGAAGAAGTACGAGGGGCCCTAAAAGGCTCTAAGAATTTCGCTGCTCCAGGCCCTGATGGGTTGAATAACTATTGGTGGAAAAAGTTTCCAACAACCCACCGCCATCTGGCCAGAGTTTTCAACTCATGGCTAGATGGGGAGCAGCAGATTCCAGAGTGGTTTGTCGAGGGGCGAACCGTGCTCATCCCCAAAAACGGAGATTTGTCTGATCCAAAGAATTACAGGCCGATAACATGCTTGAATGCGTGTTATAAGGTGTTTACGCGCATCTTATACACGCGCATTCTCTCCGCAGTTGATCCGGTGTATGAACGGATAAATGAGCAAAGAGGGTCAAAGAAAGGGGTCGCCGGGTGCAAGGAGAACCTGCTCATCGATAGATGTATCACGCAGGACTCCGTGCAGTATAAGCGTACCTTTCGATGGCCTGGATCGATTACCGCAAGGCATTTGATACAACATCACATGAGTTAATCATGCATTTGCTCAGATGCCTTGAGGTACCCGGTCAAATAGTGGGATGCATTGGACAACTGATGCCGCTCTGGAGGACTCGCTTCACCATAAGATCTGGTAGAGACATAGTCCAAACAGAGCAGGTCATCATTAGAAGAGGTGTGTTTCAGGGAGACTCCCTTAGCCCTCTTCTCTTCTGCATCTCACTATTGCCATTGTCCGTTGCGCTCAGGAATACCCGTGGGTACAACTGCGGCACCCCCAGCAACCGGAGGCATAATGTCACCCATCTATTTTACATGGATGACCTCAAATTGTATGCCTCTGGAGAAAGGGACCTACATCAGTCCCTTAGGGTGGTGGAAGAATATACGCATGCTATCGGTATAAAATTTGGGATCGACAAATGTGCCACGGTTCATCTCAAAAGAGGACGATGCGAGGAATACGGAGAGGATGTCCAGCTCGTAGACGGAAGCATCCTACATCATCTGGATGCCGGAGAGACTTATACCTACCTTGGGGTGGAACAACGCCGCTCCCAAGAGGTATTTGCAGTTAAAAACTCTCTCCGCGGCAAGTATCAGCATAAACTCCGACAGATCTGGTCATCAGAACTGTCGGGGAAGAACAAAGTTGCTGCAACTAATATGCTTGCCGTTCCGATCCTTCTTTACTCTTTCGGAGTGATGAAGTGGACTAAGGAAGAGCTGCGACAACTTGACGTTAAGACTCGCAAAATGATGCATCTCAATAGGAGCTTGCATCCTAAATCGTCCGTTCCACGGTTATACTTTCCCAGACAACGGGGAGGCCGTGGACTTTTGAGTTTGGAGTGTCTGCATAACAGAATGGTTCTGGATGTGGTCTGTAAAGTCATCAGGAGTTCAGATCCCCTTCTCTGCATGGTCCGCGACCATGAGAAAGCAGGGATTGGAGCATTCCTTTTTAAGGCAGCTACCCGTGCGGCCGATGAACTCGGTCTCGTTTTCGACACTGAACGGGCTAACCCAAACTCTGTCACCAAGTTGGGACCCGTTCAGCAAAAAGCTCAGATAAAAGCTGCGGAGACAGAGGTCCTGCTACAGCTACATATGGATAAGCCAATGCATGGTGTCTTCTTTCATAACATCGAAGACCTTGGCTTATCCAAAAGCTTGACCTTTGCCTTCCTCAGGTCGAGTGAGCTAAAGTCGGAGACCGAGGGATTCATAATGGCCTGCCAGGATGGTGTCTTCAACACCCTTGTCTACCGTAGTCGCGTGATGGGTATAGACGTCCCTGACACCCGATGCAGGGCATGTCGTGGGGCACCTGAGACCGTAATGCATTTGCTATCAGCATGCCCATCTTATGCGGTCTCAGCCTATATCCACAGGCATAACGCGGCGCTACGAGTGTTGTACTACCACCTACGACACTCGTACGGTATAGACGAGACACCGGTGTTGCCTTATGCTCCGGGGGATATTGAGTCCGTGGTGGAGAATGAGAGATGCCGAATCTATTGGAACTACTCATTCCCCACCCTCAGGCAAATACAAGCCAATAAGCCTGATGTTGTCCTCCTCGACCAACAAAGTAGAACGATATTCGTCATGGAGTTTTCCGCTCCAGGCGAAATGAATATCGTTCGAAAAGAGGAGGAAAAACGGACTAAATATCGAGATCTTCTCTTTGAACTCCGCAGGTTATATCCGGACCATTCTGTCAAAATGGTGGTTCTGATCATAGGAGTCCTTGGTGGAATGATGGACACACTGCTCTCCAATTTGAAGATAATACCTGCTTGCCGTAATTTGGCAGAAATCTTAGCAGCAAGAATGCAGAAGGCCGTTATACTTGGTTCGCTTCGTCTACTCAGGGCACACGATTCTCGGACCCAATAATTACTCACCCTACGGATGTAGGGAGTGGTTATTGGGGTTAACGACACCAGCGCGCCCTCCGGATGGGTCGGAGCACCGGAGACAGGGCCTGACTGGTACACTCCTAAGAAGAAAAAAAAAAAAAAAAATAATAATAATAATAATAATAATAATAATAATAATAATAATAATAATAATAATAATAATAATAATAATAATACACCTGAGGCCCTGGTGAGTTGCGACACCACCTACCCGAGCAAAGGATGCAAAATCGGACCGGCAGCTTATGCGCATTCGGGAGGGAAAAGGCATCTTTCCCTCCGGTGTCGGCCGTGGGTTTACTGGGTTGACCCCCCAGTAAACCCTTTTACCCGGTTCCAAGTAATCGGGGAAGAGGCCCCCACAACCGCCTCCTTCGGATTAGGGGTCAAAGGCAAGGTGGTGGGGCCAACAACGATGATTTGCCAAATGACGACAACCGCAATGACAACGGACGCTTTGAGTGGACGGATAGATTAAGGGATGGACTTCTGTATTGCTATGAGAGCAGTGAGCCCGCCCGGATAGGATACATGGCAAGGATGCATGCTCTTTGGTGTGAGAGACACCCAGAGCATGCCGCCGTTTCCGCCCAAAATCTCAGGGATTATGTATCCTATCTCCGGGCTCGAGGCCATGTTAGAGCTCCTCCTCAGCCGGTTAACGAAGTGGCAGATATGCTACGTGTCGGTCTGGCTGCAGAGGAGGCTCGCATCATACCACCAATGGAGGACATCAGAACCCGCAGGGCGCTTCACAATATGAAGCCCTTGAAGCCACAAGAACTGGCACGGGTGGATGCGGAGATTGGCGATGTTCTTCCAGAAGAGGCCAACATCTGGCAGATCAATTCTGTCGTGTACCACGCCGCTCGTGCAATATCCCAGACGGAGAGGAGGGACACCACTGCTCTTGTTGGGAGGCATGAGCGACGCGTTCACAAGATGGAAGCTAAGATCAAAACGGCGAGACAACACGCGTCTCGTATCCAGTGTTTGGTGGACTACATGTCGGCCAATAGGCCTTTCACGCCGGCAGTGCGGCGAATTGCTGCAAGGCTAAGACGAGCTCACCACACATTGAATCAAGGCGTGCTGTTAACCATAAAACAGCACTGTCTTGATAGGATACGAATGCTAGTGGCTGCAAAGAAATCACTAGTGAGGCGGGCGAGAAGTATCGCGGAAAACATAAAGTTCCGCGATAAACCTTCCCGCTTATTCCAAGAGCCTCCACGTGTTGTCGATAACCCGCCGACTGCTGATCGGGTAGAAACCTTCTGGAAGAACATCTATGAGTTTCCGCAACCACTCAATGTAGACACTCCAGCCCTAGCGCAGTTCGAAGCTTACTGCAGGACGCTTCGGCAGCTTGAGCACAATGATCTGCGCAATCCGATATCCACGGAAGAAGTCCGAGGGGCCCTCAAAGGCTCAAAGAACTTTGCTGCTCCAGGCCCTGATGGGTTGAATAATTATTGGTGGAAAAAGTTTCCAACAACCCACCGACATCTGGCAAGAGTTTTTAACTCATGCATAGATGGGGAGCAGCAGATTCCGGAGTGGTTTGTCGAGGGGCGAACCGTGCTCATCCCCAAGAACGGAGATTTGTCTGATCCAAAGTATTACAGGCCGATAACATGCTTGAATGCGTGCTATAAGTTGTTTACGCGCATCTTATACACGCGCATTCTCTCCGCAGTTGATCCGGTGTATGAACGGATATATGAGCAAAGAGGGTCAAAGAAAGGGGTCGCTGGATGCAAGGAGAATCTGCTCATCGATAGATGTATTACGCAGGACTCCACGCAGTATAAGCGTAACCTTTCGATGGCCTGGATCGACTATCGCAGGGCATTTGACACGACATCGCATGAGCTAATCATGCTCGTTCTTCGATGCCTTGCGATACCCGATCAAATAGTGAGATGCATTGAACAACTGATGCCACTCTGGAGGACTCGCTTCACTATAACATCAGGTCAAGCTAGAGTCCAAACAGATCAGGTTATCTTCAGAAGGGGAGTGTTTCAGTGAGATTCTCTCAGCCCCCTTCTCTTTTGCATCTCACTATTGCCATTGTCCGTTGCCGTCAGAAAAACACGTGGATACTACTGCGGCACCCCCAGCAACCGGAGGCATAAGGTGACTCATCCATTCTACATGGATGATCTTAAGCTTTATGCCTCAGGTGAAAAGGACCTACGTCAGTCTTTGAGGGTGGTGGAGGAGTATACGCAGGCCATCGGCATGGAGTTTGGGATCGACCAATGTGCAACGGTTCATCTCAAAAGAGGACGAGGCGACGATTACGGAGAAGACGTCCAGCTCATAGACGGAAGCATCCTACGTCATCTGGGTGCCGGAGAGACGTATACCTACTTGGGAGTGGAACAACACCACTCTCAAGAAGTTATAACTGTCAAAAACTCTCTCCGCGGCAAGTATCAGCACAAACTCCGACAGATCTGGTCATCAGAACTGTCGGAAAAGAACAAAGTTGCTGCCACAAATATGCTTGCCGTTCCGATCTTACTCTACTCCTTCGGAGTAATGAAGTGGACTCAGGAGGAGCTGCGACAACTCGACGTAAAGACTCGCAAGATGATGCACCTATACAGGAGCGCATCCCAAATCGTCCGTTCCTCGGTTATATCTCCACCGACAACAAGGAGGACGAGGACTTTTGAGTTTGGAGTGTCTTCACAACAGAATGGTATTGAATGGAGCATGTAAAGTAATCAGGAGTTTGGACCCCCTTCTCTGCATGGTCCGTGACCATGAAAACGCAGGGATTGGAGCGTTCCTCTTTGAGGCAGCAGCCCGTGCGGCTGATGAACTCGGTCTCAGTTTCGACACCAAACGGCGTGATCCGAACTCTGTCACAGAGTTGGCACCCGTTCGGCAAAAAGCCCATATAAAGGCCGCAGAAAATGCAGCTCTTATGCAGCTGCATAGGGATAAGCCTTTGCATGGGGTCTTCTTCAGAAACGTTGAAGACCTTGGCTTATCCAAGAACTTGACCTACGCCTTCCTTAGATCAAGTGGGCTGAAGTCGGAGACCGAGGGATTCATAATGGCCTGCCAAGATGGTGTCTTCAACACCTTGGTCTACCGAAGCCACGTGATGGGTATAGAGGTCCCTGATATTAGATGCAGGGCCTGCCGTCAGGCGCCTGAGACCATTATGCATTTGCTGTCAGCATGTCCAGCATATGCGGTCTCAGCCTATATCCACAGACATAACGCGGCTCTACGAGTGTTATATTACCACCTACGACAATCGTACGGTATAGACGAGACACCAGTGTTGCCTTACGCTCCGGGGGATATTGATTCCGTGGTGGAGAATGAGAAGTGCCGGATCTACTGGAACTACTCATTTCCCACCCTCAGGCAAATACAGGCCAATAAGCCTGATGTAGTACTCCTCGACCATGGAAGTTAGACGATATTCGTCATTGAGTTTTCGGCTCCTGGCGAAACGAATGTCGTCCGAAACGAGGAGGAGAAATGGAAGAAATATCGAGATTTACTCTTCGAACTCCGCAGGCTCTATCCAGACCATTCTGTGAAAATGGTTGTTCTGATAATAGGGTCCCTTGGCGGTGTGATGGATTCATTACTCTCGAACTTAAAAATCATACCGGCATGTAGAAAGATGTCAGAAATCATAGCCGGAAGAATGCAGAAGGCTGTCATCCTCGGTTCATTACGTCTGCTCAGGGCACACGATTCCCGGACCCAATAGCTGCTTACCCCATAGTTTGGGGAGTGGTTATTGGGGTAATGATGTTGCCAGCGCGCCCTCCGAATGTATCGGAGACAGGGTCCGACTGGAGAATTTTAATTCAAAAGAGATAATAATAATAATAATAATAATAATAGTAATAATAATAATAATAATAATAATAATAATAATAATAATAATAATAATAATAATAATAATAATAATAATAATAATAATAATAATAATAATAATAATAATAATAATAATAATAATAATAATAATAATAATAATAATAATAATAATAATAATAATAATAATAATAATAATAATAATAATAATAATAATAATAATAATAATAATAATAATAATAATAATAATAATAATAATAATAATAATAATAATAATAATAATAATAATAATAATAATAATAATAATAATAATAATAATAATAATAATAATAATAATAATAATAATAATAATAATAATAATAATAATAATAATAATAATAATAATAATAATAATAATAATAATAATAATAATAATAATAATAATAATAATAATAATAATAATAATAATAATAATAATAATAATAATAATAATAATACTAATAATAATAATAAGCGTAACCTTTCGATGGCCTGGATCGATTACCGCAAGGCATTTGATACAACATCGCATGAGTTAATCATGCATTTGCTCAGATGCCTTGAGGTACCCGGTCAAATGGTGGGATGCATTGGACAACTGATGCCGCTATGGAGGACTCGCTTCACCATAAGATCTGGTAGAGACATAGTCCAAACAGAGCAGGTCATCATTAGAAGAGGTGTGTTTCAGGGAGACTCCCTTAGCCCTCTTCTCTTCTGCATCTCACTATTGCCATTGTCCGTTGCACTCAGGAATACCCGTGGGTACAACTGCGGCACCCCCAGCAACCGGAGGCATAATGTCACCCATCTATTTTACATGGATGACCTCAAATTGTATGCCTCTGGAGAAAGGGACCTACATCAGTCCCTTAGGGTGGTGGAAGAATATACGCATGCTATCGGTATGGAATTTGGGATCGACAAATGTGCCACGGTTCATCTCAAAAGAGGACGATGCGAGGAATATGGAGAGGATGTCCAGCTCGTAGACGGAAGCATCCTACATCATCTGGATGCCGGAGAGACTTATACCTACCTTGGGGTGGAACAACGCCGCTCCCAAGAGGTATTCGCAGTTAAAAACTCTCTCCGCGGCAAGTATCAGCATAAACTCCGACAGATCTGGTCATCAGAACTGTCGGGGAAGAACAAAGTTGCTGCAACTAATATGCTTGCCGTTCCGATCCTTCTTTACTCTTTCGGAGTGATAAAGTGGACTAAGGAAGAGCTGCGACAACTTGACGTTAAGACTCGCAAAATGATGCATCTCAATAGGAGCTTGCATCCTAAATCGTCCGTTCCACGGTTATACTTTCCCAGACAACGGGGAGGCCGTGGACTTTTGAGTTTGGAGTGTCTGCATAACAGAATGGTTCTGGATGGGGCCTGTAAAGTCATCAGGAGTTCAGATCCCCTTCTCTGTATGGTCCGCGACCATGAGAAAGCAGGGATTGGAGCATTCCTTTTTAAGGCAGCTACCCGTGCGGCCGATGAACTCGGTCTCGTTTTCGACACTGAACGGGCTAACCCAAACTCTGTCACCGAGTTGGGACCCGTTCAGCAAAAAGCTCACATAAAAGCTGCGGAGACAGAGGTCCTGCTACAGCTACATATGGATAAGCCAATGCATGGTGTCTTCTTTCATAACATCGAAGACCTTGGCTTATCCAAAAGCTTGACCTTTGCCTTCCTCAGGTCGAGTGAGCTAAAGTCGGAGACCGAGGGATTCATAATGGCCTGCCAGGATGGTGTCTTCAACACCCTTGTCTACCGTAGTCGCGTGATGGGTATAGACGTCCCTGACACCCGATGCAGGGCATGTCGTGGGGCACCTGAGACCGTAATGCATTTGCTATCAGCATGCCCATCTTATGCGGTCTCAGCCTATATCCACAGGCATAACGCGGCGCTACGAGTGTTGTACTACCACCTACGACACTCGTACGGTATAGACGAGACACCGGTGTTGCCTTATGCTCCGGGGGATATTGAGTCCGTGGTGGAGAATGAGAGATGCCGAATCTATTGGAACTACTCATTCCCCACCCTCAGGCAAATACAAGCCAATAAGCCTGATGTTGTCCTCCTCGACCATCAAAGTAGAACGATATTCGTTATGGAGTTTTCCGCTCCAGGCGAAATGAATATCGTTCGAAAAGAGGAGGAAAAACGGACTAAATATCGAGATCTTCTCTTTGAACTCCGCAGGTTATATCCGGACCATTCTGTCAAAATGGTGGTTCTGATTATAGGAGTCCTTGGTGGAATGATGGACACACTGCTCTCTAACTTGAAAATAATAACCGCTTGCCGTAATATGGCAGAAATCTTAGCAGCAAGAATGCAGAAGGCCGTTATACTTGGTTCGCTCCGTCTACTCAGGGCACACGATTCTCGGACCCAATAATTACTCACCCTACGGACGTAGGGAGTGGTTATTGGGGTTAACGACACCAGCGCGCCCTCCGGATGGGTCGGAGCACCGGAGACAGGGCCTGACTGGTACACTCCTAAGGAGAAAAATAATAATAATAATAATAATAATAATAATAATAATAATAATAATAATAATAATAATAATAATAATAATAATAATAATAATAATAATAATAATAATAATAATAATAATAATAATAATAATAATAATAATAATAATAATAATAATAATAATAATAATAATAATAATAATAATAATAATAATAATAATAATAATAATAATAATAATAATAATAATAATAATAATAATAATAATAATAATAATAGGATACGAATGCTAGTGGCTGCAAAGAAGTCACTAGTGAGGCGGGCGAGAAGTATCGCGGAAAACATGAAGTTCCGCGATAAACCTTCTCGCTTATTCCAAGAGCCTCCACGTGTTGTCGATAACCCGCCGGCTGCTGATCGGGTAGAAACCTTCTGGAAGAACATCTATGAGTTTCCGCAACCACTCAATGTAGACACTCCAGCCCTAGCGCAGTTCGAAGCTTACTGCAGGACGCTTCGGCAGTATGAGCACAATGATCTGCGCAATCCGATAACCACGGAAGAAGTTCGAAGGGCCCTAAAAGGTTCTAAGAATTTCGCTGCTCCAGGCCCTGATGGGTTGAATAACTATTGGTGGAAAAAGTTTCCAACAACCCACCGCCATCTGGCTAGAGTTTTTAACTCATGGCTAGATGGGGAGCAGCAGATTCCGGAGTGGTTTGTCGAGGGGCGAACCGTGCTCATCCCCAAAAACGGAGATTTGTCTGATCCAAAGAATTACAGGCCGATAACATGCTTGAATGCGTGTTATAAGTTGTTTACACGCATCTTATACACGCGCATTCTCTCCGCAGTTGATCCGGTGTACGAACGGATATATGAGCAAAGAGGGTCAAAGAAAGGGGTCGCCGGCTGCAAGGAGAACCTGCTCATCGATAGATGTATCACGCAGGACTCCGTGCAGTATAAGCGTAACCTTTCGATGGCCTGGATCGATTACCGCAAGGCATTTGATACAACATCGCATGAGTTAATCATGCATTTGCTCAGATGTCTTGAGGTACCCGATCAAATAGTGGGATGTATTGGACAACTGATGCCACTCTGGAGGACTCGCTTCACCATAAGATCTGGTAGAGACACAGTCCAAACAGAGCAGGTCATCATTAGAAGAGGCGTGTTTCAGGGAGACTCCCTCAGCCCTCTTCTCTTCTGCATCTCACTATTGCCATTGTCCGTTGTACTTAGGAATACCCGTGGGTACAACTGCGGCACCCCCAGCAACCGGAGGCATAAAGTCACCCATTTGTTCTACATGGATGACCTAAAATTATATGCCTCTGGAGAAAGGGACCTACATCAGTCCCTTAGGGTGGTGGAAGAGTACACGCATGCTATCGGAATGGAATTTGGGATCGACAAATGTGCCACGGTTCATCTTAAAAGAGGACGATGCGAGGAGTACGGAGAGGATGTCCAGCTCGTAGACGGAAGCATCCTACATCATCTGGATGCCGGAGAGACGTATACTTACCTAGGGGTGGAGCAACGCCACTCCCAAGAGGTATTCACAGTTAAGAACTCTCTCCGCGGCAAGTATCAGCAAAAACTCCGACAGATCTGGTCATCAGAACTGTCGGGGAAGAACAAAGTTGCTGCAACCAATATGCTTGCCGTTCCGATCCTTCTCTACTCTTTCGGAGTAATGAAGTGGACTAAGGAAGAGCTGCGACAACTCGACGTTAAAACTCGCAAAGTGATGCATCTCAATAGGTGCTTGCATCCTAAATCGTCCGTTCCACGGTTATACTTTCCCAGACAACGGGGAGGCCGTGGACTTTTGAGTTTGGAGTGTATGCATAACAGAATGGTTCTGGATGGGGCCTGTAAAGTCATCAGGAGTTCAGATCCCCTTCTCTGCATGGTCCGCGACCATGAAAAAGCAGGGATTGGAGCATTTCTTTTTAAGGCAGCAACCCGTGCGGCCGATGAACTCGGTCTCGTATTCGACACTGAACGGGCTAACCCAAACTCTGTCACCGAGTTGGGACCCGTTCAGCAAAAAGCTCACATCAAAGCTGCGGAGACAGAGGTCCTGCTACAGCTACATATGGATAAGCCAATGCATGGCGTCTTCTTTCACAACATCGAAGACCTTGGCTTATCCAAAAGCTTGACCTTTGCCTTCCTCAGGTCGAGTGAGCTAAAGTCGGAGACCGAGGGATTCATAATGGCCTGCCAGGATGGTGTCTTCAACACCCTCGTCTACCGTAGTCGCGTGATGGGTATAGACGTCCCTGACACCCGATGCAGGGCATGTCGTGGGGCACCTGAGACCGTAATGCATTTGCTATCAGCATGCCCATCTTATGCGGTCTCAGCCTATATCCACAGGCATAACGCGGCGCTACGAGTGTTATACTACCATCTACGACACTCGTACGGTATAGACGAGACACCGGTGTTGCCTTATGTTCCGGGGGATATTGAGTCCGTGGTGGAGAATGAGAGGTGCCGGATCTATTGGAACTACTCATTCCCCACCCTCAGGTAAATACAAGCCAATAAGCCTGATGTTGTCCTCCTCGACCACCAAAGTAGAACGATATTCGTTATGGAGTTTTCCGCTCCAGGCGAAATGAATATCGTTCGAAAAGAGGAGGAAAAACGGACTAAATATCGAGATCTTCTCTTTGAACTCCGCAGGTTATATCCGGACCATTCTGTCAAAATGGTGGTTCTGATCATAGGAGTCCTTGGTGGAATGATGGACACACTGCTCTCCAACTTGAGGATAATACCTGCTTGCAGTAATATGGCAGAAATCTTAGCATCGCGAATGCAGAAGGCCGTTATCCTTGGTTCGCTCCGTCTACTCAGGGCACATGATTCTCGGACCCAATAGTCACTCACCCTACGGACGTAGGGAGTGGTTATTGGGGTTAACGACACCAGCGCGCCCTCCGGATGTATCGGAGCACCGGAGACAGGGCCTGACTGGTACATTCCTAACGAAAAAAAAAAAATAATAATAATAATAATAATAATAATAATAATAATAATAATAATAATAATAATAATAATAATAATAATAATAATAATAATAATAATAATAATAATAATAATAATAATAATAATAGGCAGGGAGGTCAACCAACACCTGAGGCCCTGGTGAGTTGCGACACCACCTACCCGAGCAAAGGATGCAAAATCGGACCGGCAGCTCATGCGCATCCGGGAGGTGTCAGCCGTTGGTTTGCTGGGTTAACCCCCCAGTAAACCCTTTTACTCGGTTCCAAATAATCGGGGAAGAGGCCCCCACAACCGACCCCCTCGGATTAGGGGTCAAAGGCAAGGTGGTGGGGCCAACAACGATGATTTGCCAAATGACGACAACCGCAATGACAACGGACGCTTTGAGTGGACGGATAGATTGAGGGATGGACTTCTGTATTGCTATGAGAGCAGTGAGCCCGTTCGGAGAGGATACATGGCAAGGATGCATGCTCTTTGGTGTGAGAGACACCCAGAGCATGCCGCCGTTTCCGCCCAAAATCTCAGGGATTATGTATCCTATCTCCGGGCTCGAGGCTATGTTAGAGCTCCTCCTCAGCCGGTTAACGAAGTGGCAGATATGCCACGTGTCGGTCTGGCTGCAGAGGAGGCTCGCATCATACCACCAATGGAGGACATCAGAACCCGCAGGGCGCTTCACAATATGAAGCCCTTGAAGCCGCAAGAATTGGCACGGGTGGATGCGGAGATTGGCGATGTTCTTCCAGAAGAGGCCAACATCTGGCAGATCAATTCTGTCGTGTACGACGCCTCTCGTGCAATATCCCAGACGGAGAGGAGGGACACCACTGCTCTTGTTGGGAGGCATGAGCGACGCGTTCACAAGATGGAAGCTAAGATCAAGTCGGCGAGACAACACGCGTCTCGTATCCAGTGTGTGGTGGACTACATGTCGGCCAATAGGCCTTTCACGCCGGCAGTGCGGCGAATTGCTGCAAGGCTAAGACGAGCTCACCACACATTGAATCAAGGCGTGCTGTTTACCATAAAACAGCACTGTCTTGATAGGATACGAATGCTAGTGGCTGCAAAGAAGTCACTAGTGAGGCGAGCGAGAAGTATCGCGGAAAACATAAAGTTCCGCGATAAACCTTCCCGCTTATTCCAAGAGCCTCCACGTGTTGTCGATAACCCGCCGGCTGCTGAACGGGTAGAAACCTTCTGGAAGAACATCTATGAGTTTCCGCAACCACTCAATGTAGACACTCCAGCCCTAGCGCAGTTCGAAGCTTACTGCAGGACGCTTCGGCAGCCTGAGCACAATGATCTGCGCAATCCGATAACCACGGAAGAAGTTCGAGGGGCCCTCAAAGGCTCGAAGAACTTTGCTGCTCCAGGCCCTGATGGGTTGAATAATTATTGGTGGAAAAAGTTTCCAACAACCCACCGCCATCTGGCAAGAGTTTTTAACTCATGGCTAGATGGGGAGCAGCAGATTCCGGAGTGGTTTGTCGAGGGGCGAACCGTGCTCATCCCCAAGAACGGAGATTTGTCTGATCCAAAGAATTACAGGCCGATAACATGCTTGAATGCGTGCTATAAGTTGTTTACGCGCATCTTATACACGCGCATTCTCTCCGCAGTTGATCCGGTGTATGAACGGATATATGAGCAAAGAGGGTCAAAGAAAGGGGTCGCCGGCTGCAAGGAGAACCTGCTCATCGATATATGTATCACGCAGGACTCCGTGCAGTATAAGCGTAACCTTTCGATGGCCTGGATTGATTACCGCAAGGCATTTGATACAACATCGCATGAGTTAATCATGCATTTGCTCAGATATCTTGAGGTACCCAATCAAATAGTGGGATGCATTGGACAACTGATGCCACTCTGGAGGACTCGCTTGACCATAAGATCTGGTAGAGACATAGTCCAAACAGAGCAGGTCATCATTAGAAGAGGCGTGTTTCAGGGAGACTCCCTCAGCCCTCTTCTCTTCTGCATCTCACTATTGCCATTGTCCGTTGTACTCAGGAATACCCGTGGGTACAACTGCGGCACCCCCAGCAACCGGAGGCATAAAGTCACCCATCTGTTTTACATGGATGACCTCAAATTATATGCCTCTGGAGAAAGGGACCTACATCAGTCCCTTAGGGTGGTGGAAGAGTACACGCATGCTATCGGAATGGAATTTGGGATCGACAAATGTGCCACGGTTCATCTCAAAAGAGGACGATGCGAGGAATACGGAGAGGATGTCCAGCTCGTAGACGGAAGCATCCTACATCATCTGGATGCCGGAGAGACTTATACCTACCTTGGGGTGGAGCAACGCCACTCCCAAGAGGTATTCACAGTTAAGAACTCTCTCCGCGGCAAGTATCAGCATAAACTCCGACAGATCTGGTCATCAGAACTGTCGGGGAAGAACAAAGTTGCTGCAACCAATATGCTTGCCGTTCCGATCCTTCTCTACTCTTTCGGAGTAATGAAGTGGACTAAGGAAGAGCTGCGACAACTCGACGTTAAAACTCGCAAAGTGATGCATCTCAATAGGTGCTTGCATCCTAAATCGTCCGTTCCACGGTTATACTTTCCCAGACAACGGGGAGGCCGTGGACTTTTGAGTTTGGAGTGTATGCATAACAGAATGGTTCTGGATGGGGCCTGTAAAGTCATCAGGAGTTCAGATCCCCTTCTCTGCATGGTCCGCGACCATGAAAAATCAGGGATTGGAGCATTTCTTTTTAAGGCAGCAACCCGTGCGGCCGATGAACTCGGTCTCGTATTCGACACTGAACGGGCTAACCCAAACTCTGTCACCGAGTTGGGACCCGTTCAGCAAAAAGCTCACATCATATGGATAAGCCAATGCATGGTGTCTTCTTTCACAACATCGAAGACCTTGGCTTATCCAAAAGCTTGACCTTTGCCTTCCTCAGGGCGAGTGAGCTAAAGTCGGAGACCGAGGGATTCATAATGGCCTGCCAGGATGGTGTCTTCAACACCCTCGTCTACCGTAGTCGCGTGATGGGTATAGACGTCCCTGACACCCGATGCAGGGCATGTCGTGGGGCACCTGAGACCGTAATGCATTTGCTATCAGCATGCCCATCTTATGCGGTCTCAGCCTATATCCACAGGCATAACGCGGCGCTACGAGTGTTATACTACCATCTACGACACTCGTACGGTATAGACGAGACACCGGTGTTGCCTTATGTTCCGGGGATATTGAGTCCGTGGTGGAGAATGAGAGGTGCCGGATCTATTGGAACTACTCATTCCCCACCCTCAGGCAAATACAAGCCAATAAGCCTGATGTTGTCCTCCTCGACCACCAAATTAAAACGATAATCGTCGTGGAGTTTTCCGCTCCAGGCGAGATGAATATCGTTCATAAAGAGGAGGAAAAACGGACTAAATATCGAGATCTTCTCTTTGAACTCCGCAGGTTGTATCCGGACCATTCTGTCAAAATGGTGGTTCTGATTATAGGAGTCCTTGGTGGAATGATGGACACACTGCTCTCTAATTTGAAGTTGATACCGGCCTGCCGTAATATGGCACAAATCCTAGCCGCTCGAATGCAGAAGGCCGTCATCCTTGGTTCCCTTCGTCTGCTCAGAACACATGACTCTCGGACCCAATAATCACTCACCCTACGGACGTAGGGAGTGGTTATTGAGGTAAACGACACCAGCGCGTCCTCCGGATGGGTCGGAGCACCGGAGACAGGACCTGACTGGTACACTCTTGAAGGATAATAATAATAATAATAATAATAATAATAATAATAATAATAATAATAATATTAATAATAATAATAATAATAATAATAATAATAATAATAATAATAATAATAATAATAATAATAATAATAATAATAATAATAATAATAATAATAATAATAATAATAATAATAATAATAATAATAATAATAATAATAATAATAATAATAATAATAATAATAAAAGCCCATGTAAAGGCCGCAGAAAATGCAGCTCTTCTGCAGCTGCATAGGGATAAGCCTTTGCATGGGGTCTTCTTCAGAAACGTTGAAGACCTTGGCTTATCCAAGAACTTGACCTACGCCTTCCTTAGGTCAAGTGCGCTGAAGTCGGAGACCGAGGGATTCATAATGGCCTGCCAAGATGGTGTCTTCAACACCTTGGTCTACCGAAGCCACGTGATGGGTATAGAGGTCCCTGATATTAGATGCAGGGCCTGCCGTCAGGCGCCTGAGACCATTATGCATTTGCTGTCAGCATGTCCAGCATATGCGATCTCAGCCTATATCCACAGACATAACGCGGCTCTACGAGTGTTATATTACCACCTACGACACTCGTACGGTATAGACGAGACACCAGTGTTGCCTTACGCTCCGGGGGATATTGAGTCCGTGGTGGAGAATGAGAAGTGCCGGATCTACTGGAACTACTCATTTCCCACCCTCAGGCAAATACAGGCCAATAAGCCTGATGTAGTACTCCTCGACCATGGAAGTAAGACGATATTCGTCATTGAGTTTTCGGCTCCTGGCGAAACGAATATCGTCCGAAAGGAGGAGGAGAAACGGACGAAATATCGAGATTTACTCTTCGAACTCCGCAGGCTCTATCCAGACCATTCTGTAAAAATGGTTGTTCTGATAATAGGGTCCCTTGGCGGTGTGATGGATTCATTACTCTCGAACTTAAAAATCATACCGGCATGTAGAAAGATGTCAGAAATCATAGCCGGAAGAATGCAGAAGGCTGTCATCCTCGGTTCATTACGTCTGCTCAGGGCACACGATTCCCGGACCCAATAGCTGCTTACCCCATAGTTTGGGGAGTGGTTATTGGGGTAATGATGTTGCCAGCGCGCCCTCCGAATGTATCGGAGCATCGGAGACAGGGTCCGACTGGAGAATTTTAATTCAAAATAGATGATAATAATAATAATAATAATAATAATAATAATAATAATAATAATAATAATAATAATAATAATAATAATAATAATAATAATAATAATAATAATAATAATAATAATAATAATAATTTTTATATATTAGTTGGTATAATTCCAAAAGGTTATGGGCCCAGAGTCACGTTGTTGAAGCAGATATCCAGATATTGTGAAGTAAAAGAAAAATTTCTGAAAAATTATGGCTTCGAATACACAAAACCTACCGTTGTTGTCAAGTGACAATTTTTCAAACTGGAAGTTCCGAGTATTAGCCCTTTTAGAAGAGAAAGGAGTGAGAGAGATTATAGAAGCTGGAATTACAGAAGAAGCTGATGAAATTCAGTTGAAGAAAGATGATGCCAAGGCGAAATCTATAATAATACAATGCCTGACCGATAAACATTTAGAATATATAAAGAATGCGAAATCTGCCAAAGAAATGTTAGTTTCATTTGAAAATGTATTTGAAAGAAAGAGTACATTTTCAAAACTGTACTTGAAAAGAAAGTTACTGTCACTGAAATTTGATGGTATAGATAGTTTAGAAGACCATTTCGTCAAATTTGAAACCATTATCAGAGAATTGGAAGGAACTGGATCAAAAATTGATGAAAGTGATAGAGTTTTCATTGCAATGCCTGAAAAGTATGATAAAGTCATCACAGCCATTGAAACTATGTCGACAAACGTAACATTGGAATTTGTAAAATCAAGACTTCTAGATGCAGAATTGAAATTTTTGGAAACACAAACGAAGGTGTCGCATCCACAAAGTGAACAAGTGACTTTCAAAGCCAGCTTTCAATATCAATGTTACGGATGTGGCCAAAAGGGCCACAAGAAAAGTGATTGTCCAAACAATAGATCCAATTTCCATTAATGGGGACAACGAGGAAGATTCCAAAGAAGAAGACAATATGGTAACAGTTATACAAAAAGAAATACCAGTAATTATCAATCTAGAGCAAACTATGCTTCTGAAAATGACAGGGAGGAAGAAAGAGATATTCATTCGTCGCATTCAGCGTACAAATGGATGAAATACATAGTGAACAAGATGTTACATTTATTATAGACTCTGGAGCAACTGAACACCTAGTAACTAGTGCGCTAGAACCACTTATGTCAAACGTCCAGCAACTCGAAAAGGAGATGAAAATCAATATTGCCAATGGAAAATCAATGATAGCGAAGAAGGAAGGTTGTTTAAAACTACATCGTGAAGGAAGAAATATAACACTGGAGGCAATAATTGTACCAGAATTATCCCACAATCTGCTATCAGTTAAAAAACTCATTCATTCTGGCAAACAAGTAATATTCAATGAGGAAGGAGTGATAATAAACGTTCGAAATGTAGTCGATCTCAAAAGCAAAATGATCGGTCACTTATACATAATGAAGTTTTCAATAAATGACAATCATTGCATGTTAACCAAAAATGATGATTTATGGCATAAAAGATTAGGCCATTTGAACAGAAAAAGTCTAAAGTTGATGAATCTACAATTTAGTAAAAACAAATGTGATTCATGTATGAAGGGTAAGGCAACAAGAAATCCCTTCAAGACTGTGACACACATAAAGTCGAAACGTATAGGAGAACTTTTGCACTCTGATTTATGTGGTCCAATTAATCCCCCAACAAAGGACGGTGAACGATATTTTCAAACGATTACTGACGATTTTTCACATTTCACTGTTGTTTACCTATTGAAAACGAAAAATGATGCAGAAAACAATTTCATGGACTATATCAGACAGATGAAAGCAGAATTTGGAATAAGAACAAACAGGATTCGATGCGACAGAGGAGGAGAATATTCATCAAGAAATTTCAAGAACTTTTGTTTACAAAAACGAATCAAGCTAGAATATACCCAGCCGTATAGTCCTCAACAAAATAGTGTATCAGAAAGAATGAATAGGACCCTCTTGGATAAATCGAGGACAATTATGGTAGAGTCAGGTTTGCCTAAACATTTGTGGGGAGAAGCTGTGCGTTGTTCAGCATATCAATTGAATCGTTCTCCTACCACAGCATTACGAAATGAAATACCAGCTAAAATTAGGTTTGGTCACGCTGATCTATCCAAGATGAGAATATTTGGAAGTGAAGCTTGGGTTTATAATCTACCAAGAACAGGAAAATTTGAATCTAGAGCTACAGAAATGAGAATGGTGGGATATGGTGCAGGAGGATACAGATTATGGAACCCAACAAAAAATGAAATAGTATGTGCTAGAGATGTGAAATTTGATGAAAATTCCATTAGTTATAAATCAGAAGCAGATTCAACAAACAATCTTCCCCAAATTTCAATAATAGTAGATTTGGAAGAGAGCCAACCACATAACAGCATCAGAAACGAAGAAACTGAACAAAACTATGATATAGAAGAGAACGAAAATAATGATCAAAGTAGACCAGTGAGGAATATTAAATTACCAAAAAAACTCAATGATTATGAGCTATATATGGCCTACTGCTTATTCGTAAAATGTGATTCAGCAACATACAAACAGGCAGTTGAAGAAGACAAAGATTGGCAAACTGCAATCGATCAAGAATTGAAAGCACATGAAAAACTTGGAACCTGGATACCTGCAGAGTTGCCAAGCAATAAAAGAGCAATTGATACCAAGTGGGTTTTCAAAACAAAAGACAATGGAATCAAAAAGGCCAGACTGGTAGCAAAAGGATTTCAAGAGGAGTCATATGGAAACGTTTATGCACCTGTGGCAAGACTGTCAACTGTTAGAATGATGATTTCCCATGCAGTTCAGGAAAGTTGGTACATAAGACAGCTTGATATACCGACAGCTTTTTTGAATGGAATTTTAAAATCAGAAGTTTATATAAAACGACCAGAAGGTTTAAAAACTGAAGGAGCAAGAATATATAAACTAATTAGAGCATTGTATGGACTCAAAGAATCGCCCAGATGTTGGAACGAAAAATTTGATACATTTATCAAAGAAAATAATTTTGTATGATCAGGAAACGATTTTTGTTTATATCAAAATGGCAAGACGTGGATACTGATATATGTGGATGACATTTTAATCACTGGCAAGAAAGAAGATATTGATGAAACAGTGAAGATTTTGAAAAACCAATTTGATGCAAGAGACATGGGAGAAATCAAAATGTTCTTAGGAATGGAAATTGAAAGATATAACAACATTCTACAGATATCGCAGAAAAATATGATAGAGAAGGTTTTAGAGAAATTTGGTATGTCCGATTGCAATGGAGCAAGAACGCCAATGGAGGTGAATATCCTTCAAGAAACAGATTTTGGTGAAATTATCGACGTACCATACCGTGAACTCATAGGGAGTTTGATGTATATTTCTATGGTAAGCAGACCTGACATTACGTTTGCTGTTTTGTACTTGAGTCAGTTTTTGGATAAACCAAATAATCAAACTTGGAAAGCAGCAAAACGAGTGATGAGATATCTCAAAGAGACTAAAAATGTTGCTCTGACTTATAAAAAACAAGAGAATGTGCATTTTTGAATGCTTTTTCTGACTCTGATTGGGGTAGCGATAAAACGGACCGAAAGAGTATCAGTGGATCAGTTATTTTCTATGGTGGTAACGCTGTATCGTGGTTTTCAAGGAAACAACATTCCGTCGCCCTTTCAACAGCTGAAGCAGAATATCTTGCTGCCACCACTACTGCCACAGACCTTATGTCACTAAAAAGCACTGCAGAATATTTTAACGACAAAAGCGAGATTATTTCAACATTGCTGGTGGACAACAAGAGTGCTATTCAAATGATGGAGAGTTTTGAAAATAGTAAGCGCAGTAAACATATTGATATCCGGAGACACTTCATTAAGGATTTGGTTGCTAAAAAAAGTATTCGAGTAGAATATGTACCAACTGCTGAAAACGTAGCCGACTTATTGACGAAGCCTTTGCCATTCATCAAACAAGAATATTTCAAGAAAAAAATTGGACTTCTATAGATTGATTTTTTTTATCACAATTTTCATATTATTCAATCCAAAAATTGAGGAGGAGTGTTGAAAATCACTTTACTATTTTTAGTTGACTCGACTATTAGAAAATTATTTATATTTTTTTTGAATGACAACTGAAAAAAGTCAATAAAAAAGTTTTGCAACTGATGCTTCAGAAATTATAATTTTTCTATATTAGTTGGTATAATTCCAAAAAGATCAAGTCAGCGAGACAACACGCGTCTCGTATCCAGTGTGTGGTGGACTTCGTGGCGGCCAATAGGCCTTTCACGCCCGCAGTGCGGCGAATTGCCGCAAAATTGAGACGAGCTCACCACACATTAAATCAAGGTGTGCTGTTCACTATCAAACAGCACTGCCTTGATAGGATACGAATGCTAGTGGCTGCAAAGAAGTCACTAGTGAGGCGGGCGAGAGGTACCGCGGAAAACATAAAATTCCGCGATAAACCTTCTCGCTTACTCCAAGAGCCTCCACGTGTTGTCGATAACCCGCCGACTGCAGATCGGGTGGAAACATTCTGGAAGAATATCTATGAGTATCCGCAACCACTAAACGTAGATACTCCAGCCCTAGCGTAGTTCGAAGCATTTTGCAGGAGGCAACGGCAGCCTGAGCTCAATGATCTGCGCATTCCGATAACCACGGAAGAAGTACGAGGGGCCCTAAGAGGCTCTAAGAATTTCGCTGCTCCAGGCCCTGATGGGTTAAATAACTATTGGTGGAAAAAGTTTCCAACATCCCACCGCCATCTGGCCAGAGTTTTCAACTCATGGCTAGATGGGGAGCAGCAGATTCCGGAGTGGTTTGTCGAGGGGCGAACCGTGCTCACCCCCAAAAACGGAGATTTGTCTGATCCAAAGAATTACAGGCCGATATCATGCTTGAATGCGTGTTATAAGGTGTTTACGCGCATCTTATACACGCGCATTCTCTCCGCAGTTGATCCGGTGTATGAACGGATAAATGAGCAAAGAGGGTCAAAGAAAGGGATCGCCGGGTGCAAGGAGAACTTGCTCATCGATAGATGTATCACGCAGGACTCCGTGCAGTATAAGCGTAACCTTTCGATAGCCTGGATCGATTACCGCAAGGCATTTGATACAACATCACATGAGTTAATCATGCATTTGCTCAGATGCCTTGAGGTTCCCGGTCAATTAGTGGGATGCATTGGACAACTGATGCCGCTCTGGAGGACTCGCTTCACCATAAGATCTGGTAGAGACATAGTCCAAACAGAGCAGGTCATCATTAGAAGAGGCGTGTTTCAGGGAGACTCCCTTAGCCCTCTTCACTTCTGCATCTCACTATTGCCATTGTCCATTGCACTCAGGAATACCCGTGGGTACAACTGCGGCACCCCCAGCAACCGGAGGCATAATGTCACCCATCTATTTTACATGGATGACCTCAAATTGTATGCCTCTGGAGAAAGGGACCTACATCAGTCCCTTAGGGTGGTGGAAGAATATACGCATGCTATCGGTATGGAATTTGGGATCGACAAATGTGCCACGGTTCATCTCAAAAGAGGACGATGCGAGGAATATGGAGAGGATGTCCAGCTCGTAGACGGAAGCATCCTAAATCATCTGGATGCCGGAGAGACTTATACCTACCTTGGGGTGGAACAACGCCGTTCCCAAGAGGTATTTGCAGTTAAAAACTCTCTCCGCGGCAAGTATCAGCATAAACTCCACAGATCTGGTCATCAGAACTGTCGGAGAAAAATAAAGTTGCTGCAACTAATATGCTTGCCGTTTCGATCCTTCTTTACTCTTTCGGAGTGATGAAGTGGACTAAGGAAGAGCTGCGACAACTTGACGTCAAGACTCGCAAAATGATGCATCTCAATAGGAGCTTGCATCCTAAATCGTCCGTTCCACGGTTATACTTTCCCAGACAACGGGGAGGCCGTGGACTTTTGAGTTTGGACTGTCTGCATAACAGAATGGTTCTGGATGGGGCCTGTAAAGTCATCAGTTCAGATCCCCTTCTCTGCATGGTCCGCGACCATGAGAAAGCTGGGATTGGAGCATTCCTTTTTGAGGCAGCTACCCGTACGGCCGATGAACTCGGTCTCGTTTTCGACACTGAACGGGCTAACCCAAACTCTGTCACCGAGTTGGGACCCGTTTAGCAAAAAGCTCACATAAAAGCTGCGGAGACAGAGGTCTTGCTACAGCTACATATGGATAAGCCAATGCATGGTGTCTTCTTTCACAACATCGAAGACCTTGGCTTATCCAAAAGCATGACCTTTGCCTTCCTCAGGTCAAGTGAGCTAAAGTCGGAGACCGAGGGATTCATAATGGCCTGCCAGGATGGTGTCTACAACACCCTTGTCTACCGTAGTCGCGTGATGGGTATAGACGTCCCTGACACCCGATGCAGGGCATGTCGTGGGGCACCTGAGACCGTAATGCATTTGCTATCAGCATGCCCATCTTATGCGGTCTCAGCCTATATCCACAGTCATAACGCGGCGCTACGAGTGTTGTACTACCATCTACGACACTCGTACGGTATAGACGAGACACCGGTGTTGCCTTATGCTCCGGGGGATATTGAGTCCGTGGTGGAGAATGAGAGATGCCGAATTTATTGGAACTACTCATTCCCCACCCTCAGGCAAATACAAGCCAATAAGCCTGATGTTGTCCTCCTCGACCACCAAAGTAGAACGATATTCGTCATGGAGTTTTCCGCTCCAGGCAAAATCAATATCATTCGAAAAGAGGAGGAAAAACGGACTAAATATCGAGATCTTCTCTTTGAACTCCGCAGGTTATATCCGGACCATTCTGTCAAAATGGTGGTTCTGATTATAGGAGTCCTTGGTGGAATGATGGACACATTGCTCTCTAACTTGAAGATAATACCGGCTTGCCGTAATATGGCAGAAATATTAGCCGCCAGAATGCAGAAGGCCGTTATCCTTGGTTCGCTCCCTCTACTCAGGGCACACGATTCTCGGACCCAATAGTCACTCACCCTACGGACGTAGGGAGTGGTTATTGGGGTTAACGACACCAGCGCGCATTCCGGATGGGTCGGAGCATCGGAGACAGGGCCTGACTGGTATACTCTTGAGGAAAAATAATAATAATAATGATTATTCACAGTTAAAAACTCAATTAGTTGGAAATTAAATTAATTTCAGAGATTATGTAAAGTTTTTGAGAGGAAGAACCCAAAAGTTGAAATTTAACGTAGTTATATTAGTTTTCTCTGTGGTAGCCTGTATCATCTTTCGCAATATTTCAGTTTTTCGAGTTTTCAATTGGAAAATATCATAGATATTAGTGTGATAAACTCTTTAGATACATTAAATGTTTTTAGAAATTTTAAAATATGATAGAGATATCAGTTGCCTTGGTCTTAGCTGTTTAATGGTGTTGACAATAAAAATAATACACCCTTGAAAATTTTAATGTTGGCTCCATTTATTATCATCTTTGAGACCACATTGTCTATCTTTGAGACCACAATGAAAATCTTACTCAGAATCGTCTCTTCCTGTGTGGAATAATCCTGCTTCAGACAGTATTTGAGTTTTTCGAGTAGATCGATAGGCCATTTTGCAAATATTTTATTCGAGTTTCCAAATTAATCAGACACAGTATCGGGAATATCATTCTTTTCATAAATATATTTTTATCTTGGAAAAGTCTGCAAAACGGGGCACACTGAAATCTCTCAATTTTTACAAATGATACATAGGACTGTATAATTTTTTCCAGTGTCAAATCACCCTCACAAAATAAACCTTCATAGATGTGGTCCCTGCAGAATTTCTGGTGTCGTGATAAAGGTCGAAAAATGCTTGAGGTATTACCATTCTATCCATTTCAAGTAGTTGGATTGAGATCTGCCCAATTGTCTAGGTACTGGAATAACCACAGCGCCTTAGAAGACAAGATGTCGGGTAGACTAAAAAAGCACAAGGTTTTCATTAAGAAATCACTCGATTCCTCTCATTTCCGATCATTTCAATACACGATTAGAAATTCATATCATCTGAAGGATGCCCAACTACAAATTTACTTTTTAATTCAGATAGAGGAAATTTTGTATACTCAACAATACTTTTGGTTTTTCTTCAGAGTTCAAATTCAGAATAGGTATTACTCATTTGTCGAGAAAATACCTGCTATAATATTGTACTACAAATATACGTTTATGATTTGTCAAGTTCCAGACCACGAGACGTTACTGAATTACAGGAAATGATTGATTGAAATGATGAAAAATGGTTATGGAACCCATCTCGGGTTTCTTTGACTTGTCCAGACATGATTGTAACCAGGAACGGATATTAGATAATTACGAGTCGAATTAGATTCAACACTCGTGAAATTTATAATGGCACTTCTTCAAATTATTCATATACCTACCGAAAAAGCGATACAGCGCGTATCAGGGCGATGCAGCACAGATACTCCTAAGATAATTTCAAATACTCATAGAAAGCCTCAGATATGCTCAGATTCTCACAATTTGTGTGTTTAAGTGTATGTGTTTGTTCGTGTATTCACGTGTTCGTGTGTCCGTCTGTTCCGGTTTGTTCGCGAGTTCGTGTGTTCTACTGTCCGTGTGTTCGTTATGTTCGTGTGTTCACGTGTTCGAGTGTCCAAGTTTGGTCGTGTGTTCGCCTGTTTGCATGTTGAGTATTTTCGTGTAGGTGTTTGTTGGTGTAATCACGAGTTTGCATTATCTTGAGTCTGTGTGTAGGTATTTGTTCCTTTATTCGCATACTCTTGTGTTCGTGCATCTGTTTGCTCGTGTTTGTTTGTGTGTTTGCGTGTTCGAGTGTTCGTTTGTGTTCTGGCGTCAGATAGTCATAGAGTGTCACAGACAGCTATTTGTTCGTATTGGTGTGGGTGTAGTTGTTTTTTCGTATGTTCGCAAGTTCTAGTGTTCTTGTTTGTTCGGTTCTTTGACTGTCTACGTGTTCGTGTGTTCGCATGTTCATGTCTTCGAGTATTCTTATGTGTTCGTGAGTAAGGGTGTCAGTGTATTCATATGTCTGTGTGAAGGTGATTGTTGGCTTAATCGCGAGTTTGCATGATCTTGAGTTTAATTGTAGGTATTTGTTCATATATTTGCATATTCTGGTGTTCGTGTATCTGTTTGCTCGTGTTTGTTCGCTTGTTCGAGTGTTCGTATAAGATAGTGAGTTTGCGTGATAGCTTATTCAAATGCCTGTATGTTCGTGTATTTGTGTACTAGCCTCAGATAGTCATAGAGTGCCACAGACAGCTATTCAGATACACTCAGATTCTCACAATTTGTATGTTTGAGTGTAGGTGCCTGTTCGTATGTTTGCGTGTTCTGCTGTCTGTGTGTTCGAGTATGTTTGTGTCTTCGCGTGTTCGTGTGTTTGAGTTTGTTCGTGTGTTCCCCTGTTTGCATGTTTGTGTATTCGTATTTGTTAGTATGTTCGCGTGTTCGCTTGTTCAAGTGTTTGTATGTTCGTGTATTTGTGTTCAAGCGTCAGATAGTTCATAGAGTGCCACAGACAGCTATTAGTTCATATGTGTGTGGGTGTAGCTGTTTGTTTGTATGTTCGCATGTTCTAGTGTTCTTGTTTGTTCGTGTCTTTGACTATCTGTGAGTTCACGTGTTCAGGTGTTCGAGTGTTTGTATGTGTTCGTAAGTTGGTGTGTTAGTGTATTCATGTGTCTGTGTGTTCGTGTATTTGTTAGTATCCATATGTTTTTGTGTTCTAGCGTCAGACAGCCTCAGATATCCTCTGCTATCCAGAGATAACCAAGAGTAATTTAAGATTCCCACAGCTGACCACTGCTAACCACAGAAAGCCACAGATAGCCACGGATATTGATGAATAGCTACAACTCAGTTATTAAAAGTTCTGTCACAAATATGTGTTGAATCAAATCAAATTTATTAATACAAAGTTACATGAGAAAAAGGGAACATGTTATCTTGAAAGAGGTCGTTGAACCCTATTCAACTTGTGGAGACTTGTTTATAACAGGATGTATGACGTCTGCATTTTCAAAGTAATCTTAAATGTCGACTTCCTGATCTTGAAAGAGATGATTGCACCTCAACAGGTTTTTGCGAAACCATCTGTTACCAGGACTATGGTGTAAGCGAATTCCAGGTAATTTCATATCTGACACGTGCATTAATCAACCTTCAAATAAGTCATTGAGCCCGTATCAAATTTTGCCTACCAAAACTATGGCGACAGCAGATTCCAGGTAATTTCATATTCAGCACGTGCATACATCAATTTCGGAATAAGTCATTGAACCCGTATCAAATTTCGTCGACCGGAACTATTGCGTCATTAAATACAACCAAACACGTGCACTTATTGACCTTGAAGGAGGTCGTTGAACCCGTTTCAAGTGTCTCCTACTTGTCGAGACTTGTCTGTTACATTCCAGGTAATTTGATTCCTGACACTGGTATGTTATCCCTTTCCTCAAGGAAATAATCTCGGCGAAAGGAAGAACTGGAAATCTTAACAGAACCTTGCTCAGTGCAAAAGGAAGTGGGTAGAAAGAAAACAATAAATAAATAGGTAGTCTCCAAGATAACAAAGTGTATTGCTTTTCCTTCAAAATTTAAATGAATGTTCCCAACGATAAAGTCTAATGAACTGTGATCTTTGGATTGATTGCTACTCCGTGGTACGCCTCGTAGTAACGAAGGTTTACCGATTCCAGGAAGGTTCAATATTCTGATCAATGTGGTCTCAATTGCTTTTAGTATATATACTTGAAGTTCACAGTATCAATACCTGTTATTACTCATCGACCAACTAGCAATAAATGTTTACTTTAGTTATCAAAAATCACGAAAATGAGCTTACTAGCGGCAGAATCAATATGAATCTTGAATTTAGCAATAATTAAAGCAAATGATGTTTGTGAAAAGGCTTATCTGTAAATATCCACGATCGGGGAAATAGTAGTACTATCAGCTGGCAGCACGACGAATTAACGGGGTTCTGTGATTTCTTCAAATCAGCACTGTCGTAAAGGGGTCTCTGTATAGTCCATCGTTCCAGACTGGTGAATGTGCAGAATAGGGCTCGGAAGGGCACACGTACGGTACGAGGTAGGTAAGGCGTGTTGGTAAGAGGTTTTGCTAAGAGGTTCTGCTAAGAGGCCTAAAAATAAGAATTATCTTGATGAATTGTTATCAGAGGAAGACCAAGAAGTTAGGATGCTGATAAGAGCATATACACATATATGCGCAATTATATCTGAGTGTAACTAACCTATGATATTCGATGGCCTCGAAGTGGTTGGATTTACAAAATCTTGAGAAAAGTAGGAAGTCTTATCCACAAAGGTATGTGTGGGGTTGCTCAGAGAAACCAGACCACTATTTTCACAAACTTCTCCCAAAAGATTTCAAGAAAAATCCGCATAAAGCGAAGTCGAAAGCTCCAATTCACCTGGACAGCAAAAGACTTATTTCTTTTTTCCAAATTCGCAGGCATGTGTCACAAGTGACAGATATATTCTAAACAATATTCTAACAATAACAAGGTAAAATAAAAATGAGAATCATAAACGGCGACTTCCATAAGCAAACAGATTGTGTTAAGCCCAATATACCAGAGTGTACTTCGAAGCGAAGCCAGAAGACTACAAAGAAATAAAAAGGAAGAATAGTAAAAACACGAATAGAGCCAGAATGTAGGTCAGGCGGTAGGTACATTTTCAATCCGGAACCCTATAAACAACAATCCTGACAAAATGCAGTACCGACTTGCTGGCGAATCGGGCATGTAACAACACGTGCACTTATTGGCCTTGAAAGATGTTGTTACACCCGTGTCAAATTACTCCAACTTGTTGAGACTAGTTTGTAACTGGCAACATGGTGTCAGCAAATTCCAGCTAATCTGATACCTGACACGTGCACTTATTGACCTTGAAAGAGGTCATTGAACCCGTATTGAATTTCATTGACCTCTCTTCAACCAGAACTATAGCATCAGCGAATCCTAGGTAATTTGATATCTGACACGTGCACATCATGACCTTGCACTTCATGACCTTGAAAGAGGTAATTGAACCTGTTTCAAGTTCCTCCTACTTGTGGAGACTTGTCGGTTCCCGAAAAAGTGGATACAGCAAATTCCAGGTAATTTGATACCTGACACGTGCATTCATTAACCTTGTAATATGTCATTCAACCCGTATTGATTTTCGCTGACCGAAACTATTGCGTCATCGAATTCCAGGTAATTTGATATCTGACACGTGCATTCATTAACCTTGAAAGAGGTGATTAAACCCGTATTCAATTGTTCCAACTTGTTGGGACTTGTTTGTAATTAGGACTATGACGTCAACTTATTCCAGGTAATATGACCTATCTGTAAACGGAACTATGTTGTCAGAGAATTCCTGGTAATTTGATATTTGACACGTGCACTTATTTACCTTGAAATAGGTGATTGAACCCGTCGAATTTCAATGACCTATCTGTAACCGGAACTATGGCGTCAGCAAATTCCAGGTAATTTGATATCTGACACGTGTATTCAACTGCTAAATTCCTTTCAGATAGTTCTCAAGTTCTTCATCCTTTGAATCGACTTCTTCGGAAAGATGTGAAGTTTGCATGGACCCCAGACTCTGAATCTACATTCAAAAAAGTAAAAGAAGAAGTATCCAGTGATCAAGTTCTTGTTCCGTTCACACCAGAACTTCTAGTTATTCTCGCAACTGATGCGAGTCCCTATAGTTTGGCTGGCGTGTTATCGCATCGTAATAATCGCATCGTAATAATCGATAATAATCCTTCATATATCCAGGTCATTGACGAAAGCGGAAAGAAATTATAGTCAAGTCGATGAAGAAGCCACTGCAATCTATTGGGCCTTCGAAAACAATTTCACTATATTTTTGGAATGACATTCATCCTAATAAAGAACCTCTCACAACCATTTTCAATCCAACGAAACGGTTGCCAGCATTAACAGCTAGTAGAATGCTTCGATACGCACAATTCCTATCAGGATTCGATTATTCAATTGAATTAAGGAAATCATCAGATCATTTCAATATAGATTATTTCTTAAGAAACCCACTGCAAATTGGAAAAAATGAAAATGATGAATTCGATGATGATTATTAATTGAACATACAAATTTTTAATCAAATGTGTACTATGTGTATGTATGTTATTACTGCTCAAGACAATCGAGATGAAACTTATAATATCCATATGAACATACTTACCAATAGATCACCTTGTAATTATTGTTCTTAGATAGAATTGTCAGTGAGACAGAAACTAGATTTTGTACATGTCATTTAAATATATCATCGTTTACATTAAATACTTATTGAATCTTAAACAAGCAATAAACTCAGTCACAGCAGTATAATTGGTGACGAGAATTGTTCTCTGGTAATAGAGGAAGAGATGCGATTTTTTCCACGAGCCAAATCACAAGGATAGTCAATTCCACCCGAATTATTTATTTATTTATTTATTAAGAGATGCAATACAGGAAAAACAAGTCCTAAATTCACAATTACATCTATGATACCTTACATCTAATTTTACCTTATATTTTTAGTGCTCTCATGATTTGCAGGTAAAGAAAATCCCAAAAAAAAAACAAATATTTTCACACAAACTCAACGGTGTTAAATTTTAACTTAAGTTTATCCTCTCTAGCGTCCATAATTGAGAGAAAGAAAAAGAGAAAATATAATATTAAATAACAAAATTGACTTTGAAAATTGAAAAATATTCAAAGTGAATCATTTAGAAAAACCTGAAATATATATTTTTTAATTGTTCTTTCTATTTCATTGTATATATTAAGTTCTCTGTTATTTGCGCAAATATCGTTGAATATAGTGCACATTCGTATGAGAGGGGAATTTTCTCTAGCATTTGTTCTAGCCAAAGTCCTGAATACAATATTTCTTGGCCTAATTCTTATTGGTACATAGAAGTTTATTCTCGAAATGAGAGGTGGAGAAATGACATATCCATTGAGTAGTCTGACTAAGAAAAGGGCATTGTACATTTTTCTTCTAGTAGATAGTCGCATAATATTAAATTCCTGTCTGATATGGTGGTATGAATCATAGTCCGGGTAATGATTATACTTTTTCTTGTAGAGAGAGCACAAAAATTTGTTTTGAATTGTTTCGATCCTGGAGGAACGTACCAATGTTCCTGGGTCCCATACTAGAGAGGCAAATTCCAGTTTCGATCTGATGAGACTAAAGAAAAGAATTATCTGACTCAAATCAAACAATTTTCACGACGTTTCTCTTCAAATTTTCGCCTGTCTCATACCAGTACCCAGGTAAAACTACATATCCAATTTTTGTAGTCACAGCCTTATTTTAGTAGTGCTAGAATACTAAAATATTAATTGCCAAGTACGAACCAGATTATCACAGTATTGTTTTTCAAATTTAAATGGACCAGAAAAAATTTGAATACTTATTGAATCTTAAACAAGCAATAAACTCAGTCACAGCAAAACTGCAAAGGATAGGGAACTGACGAAGTTGAAAAAATCAATTTGTGATGGAAATATTCGAGATCCAGAACTGACTGTACAAGATGACATTTCATTCAGAGGTCAGAGAATTATTATTCCAAAAAAGCTTCAACCTGTACTACTTCGAGAATTGCATTCTACTCAAATTGGAACGGTGAAAATGAAATCTCTTCCAAGGAATCACTGTTATTGGAACGGCATCGACACCGATATGGAAAATCTTGTCAAAAGCTGTTTACCATGTTGTGATGTCAAGAAAAACCCTGTGAGAGCACCTGTTCATCAGTGGAAACCACCTTCTAAGAATTGGCAACGTGTTCATATGGACTATGCTGGTCCATTCCTCAACCACTATTTCTTCATTGTTCTAGATCCAAATGGCCAGAAATATTCTGTTCGAAACAAGTTCCTAATACGGCAGGAACAATATGTTCATTGCGATAAATATTTAGTAGGCATGGATTACCAGAGATTTTAGTGAGTGATAACACCTTCATATTCAAATCAATCGAGTTTGAAGAGTTTTGTTTACGAAATGGTATTCTACAACGTACTATAGCACCTGGTTTTCCAGCAACAAATGGGCAAGCTGAACGGTTTTGTCAAACTTTAAAATCAAAACTGAAATGCATGATATCTTATTTTACGATGAAAGAATAACTTATTTCAGTGGATATTAGCGAAATTAGAAAAGTGAATAGTAATGAGAAATCTCATTCAAAATTATATTTTCAACTGACATACAAAATACATAACAACGTCATTCATGATAAAAATATTCAAAACAGCAACTCTTCATAAAACAAATTTCTTCTAACACCCCTCCTGGATCTTTGATCCCCATAAATTTCAAATGCTCCATGAATTTAGGAGCTGGAATAGTTTTTGTCAGACTGTCGGCCAAATTCAAGTTCGACGTGACATATTTCAGAATGATTTGCTTTCCTTCTATCAAGTCTCGTATAAAAAATAACTTCAAATCTATGTGCTTAGATCGATCCGATGTGGTATAATTTTCAGCAAGTTTCATAGCGCCTTGGTTGTCTATAAGAATTGGAAAACTTATTCTGAAGTATGTATGTTGACATATTTCTTCTGTCAGTTTCTGAAGAAATATAAATTATTATACTGCTTCAGTGAGTGCAACAAATTCCGATTCTACTATGCTCAAGGAAACACATTGCTGTTTTCGGTTGCACCAACTCATTGTTCCACTTACAAGAATAAATATGTATCCACTGAACGACTTTCGATCTATCTGATTTCCACCCCAGTCTGCATCTGAATAAGCGGTAGCAGTTGTACTCGTTTTTCGATACTCTAAAGTATATCTTTTCGTCGACGTAAGGTACCTCAAAATGTGCTTCATGCCTTTCCAGTGATGCATGGACGGACAGTGATTGAATTGGCCCATAAAAGTCGCTGCAAAAGCTAAATCCGGTCTCGTTGCTGTTGCCAAATATAAAAGACTTCCAATCACCTTCTGGTAGAGTAGCTTCTGTTCTTCGTCTAGCAAATTTTCTTGGTCGTTTGTATCACACCTAAGATATTTTTCTCCAACTTGTAATGGTGTCGTGGTACCTTTTGAATTTATCATAGTCATTTCTGTTAATAATTCTATGCAGAAATTATCCTGATCCAGTCTTATCGTCCCGTTTCTTCTTGTGACACTGATTGACAACACGTGTTTGACCTGCTTCAAATCTTTGAAGTCAAACTTTTGTCCAAATAACGGTTTCATTTCTTCAATATATTCCAATTCTCCATACAATAAAATATCGTCTACATACGTGGTAATTATCAGTTCTTTTTCTTTCCAGTAGTACACACATGGATAAAATTGTGACTCTTTATGAATGAATCGAGAGTTTTATTCCACATTAAACCAGATTGATGTAAACCATAAATGCTTCTCTTCAAACTGCAAAGTTTTTCATTTCAATTTCATTTTCAGTAGGTACACCAGGAAATGCTTTCCTCAAGGTATCAGCTAATTCACTATAACTAGTTGGAATCTCCATAAAAACGTCTTCGTTCAAATCTGCAGATAAATAAGCAGCAGTAATATCGATGTGATGGATACTCCAACCTCTTTCTACTGATGAAGCAAACAGTAGTCTCATCGTCTTCTTTTGAACAACTGGTGCATAAGTTTGATCAAAATCTACGCCTTGTATTTGAGTATTTTCAATGTACTTTGTTTTGAAAACCCATTTTGTCCTTATTATTTTTCGGTTTCCGGGATTTCTGATAAAATTCCACGTTTTATTTCTCATGAGATTTTTGAATTCTTCCATCATAGCTTCTCTCCAAAATTGTTTGTCTTTTCCATACAACGCATCTTTCACATGAACTGGATCCTTCGATTTTTCTTTCATTTTTATTTCAATACTGTCAGTGTCCATCAACTGCGTTGTCACATGTTTACATGCTCTTTCGTCGTATACAGGGTTATTCTTGTCCAGAACATAGTCAGTCATCCAATAAGGATTTTTAACAGCTCTTCCAGTTTTGGTTTTTTTACATAACAGCCAGTTGAAATAGCTTCGCCCCAAAATTCATCTGATAATCCTGATTGAATAAGCATGCACCTAGCTGCGTCAAACAACGTCTGATTCATTCTTTCAGCAACACCGTTTTACTGTGGAGTTCCTGGTATGGTTAGTTGATGACTTATTCTACTCCTTTTCCAATATTCTTTGATTTATTTCGACAGATATTCTTCTCCATTATCACTTCGTAGTGTCAATTTTCCTTCCTTGAAGGTTCTCGACTTGTCTTTGATATTCTTGGAAACTTTTGAAAACTTCGTCTTTGCTTTTCATCATCCTAACATTGCAAAAACGAGAAAAGTCATCAATAAATGTCACTACATATGTATTTCCTCCAACAGACATTGGTTTTATGGGGCCGACAACGTCAGAATGAATCAGTTTCAATGGACTCGTTGCTCTAGTTGCAATTTTCTTTGGGAACGGCTTCTTCTTGAGTTTTCCTTCAAGACATACTTGACAAAATTAATTGTTTTCAGGATATGTTTGACTTTTTGACTTGTGTGCGGACTCTCCCAACATCTGTCTGATGGTAGGAAAATTCAAATGTGCTAAACGTTCATGCCAGAGTTGGGACTCCATTGATATAGCTTTATTCGAAAATATATCTTGTTCAGGGTAAGAATGTGTTTCAATTTCGAATAAATAATGTAAGCTGACAACTTTGGTTGATTCTGCAACTACTTCGCCATTTCTTGAAAGAATCTGTGCACTTTTATTGCCATAAATTATTTACATGCCCCTTTCTGCAGCTAGGGTCATAGAAAGTAGATATCTTTTCAGTTCTGGTACATAAAGAACCTTTTGCGATGTTATTCGGTATCCGCCATTCTTTTCCGATAATTGTAAGTTTACGTCGCCATATCCCGTCGATTTCAGAATCTCTCCTCCAGCTACTTCGACTGTGGACTCATGTTTGGTGAAACTGGCAAATTTTTCTGGATGGGAACTCATATGATCTGTTGATCCACTATCCATTATCCACGTATTTGACCCCATCTTCATATTGGCCAAATTAGATTGATGCGTCTCAATACGACTAATTGTTGGAGGCTGATATATAGCACCGAATGCAGATGTTGGTGGTTGTGGTTCTTGCTGTCTTGGTCCTTCAGGTCTAAGGTCTTTTCTGTTTGACAATGGTCTATTTTTGCCAATTTGTCCGATTTCTAGACATCGAAAGCATCTCAAGTGCTGATGCGATCATTCTACCACATAGTTTTCATTTGGAGGGCTGGTATTGTTTGGATACTCTCGTTTACTACGATACATTCGGTAGAATTTTTCGTATTTTTTATGTCATGGAAAACATCTTCTTTGGGTAGCTAGAGCTTTCAAATTCTCCAACTCACCTTCAGGGATAGATTTATTTTGAATTCGTCTTTCTCCTTCTATCAACTTTGACTTCAGATTGCACATGTTCAAGTCATTTTTACTTGCTCTCAAATTTCTGGCTAGATACTCATAGTCACTTGGTAACCCCAACACTGTAAAACCAGCTGCACCTTTCCTTCGAATTCGAAACCAGCATTCTTCACTTTATGGTACAAACCATTTCTTTTTGCAAGGTATTCATTTATAGTTTCGTCGTCTTTCTTTGAGGTGTTTACGAAGTCCTTAAGCAACAATAGACCATGCCAGGTGTCATACTTTGTATGTATGCGTTTTAACGTCTCCCATACGTCCTTGGCGGTTCTACACTCCATGATATCGTCCAAGCTGTCGTTATTGATGAGTAGATACAAAACTGATTTGGCACTATGGTCAGTTTTCTTGTTTACGGAAACCTTCAGTTCATCGTCGCTGAATCCTGGATCCACAGCTATCTATACATTTTTCATTTCTAGGATTCCTTGGGCTCGCATTGACCAATAACGGTAGTTCTCGGAATGAAGCTTTTCAACTTTGAAATCATTCATTTCTCTCGTAGTTTTTGTTTCGTCGTCTGGAGTTCTCAAATAACTTTAACATCGTCGCCTAACTTTTCACTACTGGGCCCATAACCTGTTATTTTACGATGAAAGAATAACTTATTTCAGTGGATATTAGCGAAATTAGAAAAGTAAATAGTAATGAGAACTCTCTTTTAAAATTATATTTTTAACTGAGATACAAAATACATAACAACGTCATTCATAATAAAAATATTCAAAACATCTACTCTTCATAAAACAAATTTCTTCTAACATGATAAACGAACTTGGCACGTTGCAAGAAAAACTGCATTCCTTTTTATTGAGATATAGAGTGACACCATTATTCTGTGGCAAGTCACCTTCAGAATTATTGTTTGATAAAAATCTGAGAACCAAAGGGATTTGATTCGTCCTCAGGAGAATAACAGATCAAAGGTTCAATAACCAAAATTTGAAGAGTTCTTCAAAGCTGGAAATAGAGTCCAATCCGTAACTATTCCAAAAAGTATCTATGGAAGTATGGAACTATAATTAAACGATTGGGTAAATTGCATTACTTGATTGAACTGGATGATGGTAAAATTATTAAACGTCAATACAATCAATTGAGGTTGTGTCAAGTGATGAAACGACCGAGATTTTCCACCTCATGTCAGTCAATGATTCAACAACCTCTTGTGAGAAAACCATCAAAACGAGCACTTTTCTTTGAACCACCAACTCGTGCAGACGTAATCTTGAAAGAAGAAAGAAGCATGTCTCCTTCAATAAGACATCGTTCACATTCACCCGAATGTTTGGAAATACCACCATTAGAGGGAAAAGACATTAGCGATGGTTCTTCCAATTCGTTAGATCTACCTACAATGAATTCAAGGGCGACTCCAGAACAGGGTTCTCAGGCACCCGAAACAATTGACCAACTGCGACGTTCTACTAAGATTAAAAAAACCGATGATCGTTTAAATCTTTTAAGTTTATTATTCAGTTTTATTAAACGGCGAAGAATTATCATGTATCAATACCTTGTATTATAGAAGTTATCAAATATAATAGAGTTCATTGTCAATCAACTCTTTTCTAAATATTCAAAAACACAACAGGGTGCAAGCCATAAAATAGAAGCTTGGCGAGGAGGTGCCAAACGTGATAAACTGCCTTGATGATATCTTATGCCACAGCCAGAGTTTCTCCATAGTTTTCAGTAGATAGTAGCCATATATGTGAGACATAAGCAGCAGGTCACCAGTTGATCTCTGTTGACGAAATCCGTTTTGTTGATCATTCACAATTCCTGATCGTTTCACATATTTCATCATCTGGATGTTGACTTTCGAGATAACGGATAGTTGTGCGATAGATCTGTAGTGACTACGTAGATTTTCTTTCCTTTTTTTTGGGACAAGTTGTATTTGCAATATTCCAGTTGATCAGAATCGGAAATACCCAATTATAAGACAGGTTGAGGCCCTTTTTTTGAAATTGATCGAAAGAATTGCATATCTACTAGCCAGACTAGAATATGCCGAAGGCAAAAATATTGGCTTTTTGTTGGGCGTTCGTAGCTAGTATTCCATCTTCCTTGGTTAAGGAAGGAAATGAGCTGGATGTGGAGTTTTGACCAAATCTTGGCGTTGTTAGCCTCCTTCGGAGTTTGTCCTTACACATGTTTCTTGATTGAACATATTCTAACCATATACTATGTAATCATTTAATTTAAAAAATGTTTTCAACAAACCCTGACCATGCTTGTTGGTGAGTTATTGCTATCTTGATCACTACATCTCGACTCAATTCTGGGGCATTGGACATGTAGTAGTAGTATTTTTCGGGGAGGCTACTTTCGCAGCCAAGTCCTCATGGACCCTTTTTGCCATCCCCTGTTTTCCACATATCTACATTTCTCCTCCTAAACTATCTCTTCGAACCTTCGTGACCCCTTATAAAGATCAGTGAGTCCGTCCATCACAATACGGTTAGTTCCTCATGTTGAAGTTTCTCAATTCCAAAGATTTCAAAGCTTAGCCTTCTATACGCTCCACAGTCGCCGAGGAAGTGAAATCAAGTTTCTTCGTCTACATCGTTCACATTTGCGGCAAGTACGGTTATCTTCTATACCTATAAGTGAATTTGTGTCTGCCTAACTTGTTGTGTCCTATTAGTATTCTTATAAGGAGGCGTAATGCTTGTCGGTTTCTGCCTGAGAGCCATGCCGTCCATGACTCAGTGTAACCTCTTGCCTCGCAGCTACGGATGGAATGGCAAATTCTTGAGAAACTGTTGTATTTTTACTCAACGCATAGCTTTCTCGTACATATCTTCCATCCAGGTAGATGCCTGCACCAAAAGCCTGTTTGTCAGTCAGACACAAACCGTCCTTATAACATATCCGGCTTCCTGTGCGAAACTCCGCCATATTTCCTTTCCATTGAATCCTGATCGGAATAGTGAAACTAAACTATCTATTCCATAGCATTCTATTTGTGGTGCAATCGGTTGACGGAAATAACAAGTTAACAATATTGTGCTGCTCTGTGCGACTGGCCACCACACAGCTGACCTATAATGGATCTTTCGTCTTACGACTGCCGTGTACAGCCAGCGCAATTAGTTCCCCAATTGCTTCCTACAATTCCCCTTAGTTGCCATAGGCTTGCTACCGACTATTGAATCTGCATGCGGATTCCACAGAAGTTCCGAGTCGAGGGATACCTCGACCTTTCTCCTCGTAAGCAACAATATAACCCAGCTGACCATCGAGTGAGGCGTTCCTCTGGTCAGTAGTGATGCCTCTATAGTCGCTGTCTTTGCCTTGTCAAATATGCCTTCCACATCGAAATGTTACCTGTTTGAACCTTGATGTCCTTCCGATCCTTCACACTACAGTGTGGAAGGCCGATTCAGTCGAACTTCCACATGTTGATTTCTGTAGAAAGAACTGTCCACCACCTTTTCCAGCATTTTGAGCAGGATGGGTCTGGAGGACTTTGCTATTGTGCAGTCTCATTTACCAGTCTTGGGGACTAAGAATACTCTTTAAAACCGACCGAGAATTGTCCATCCAGCAGATATCTGAGCGAATCTTCAGTCTAGTTGTCTGGTTTTCCATGACCCATCTGGTTTCCCATAACCCATCTGGTTTCTTCAAGGATGTTATGGAACCTTCTGTCTCATTGCTCGGGATTCTCATGAGTCTAACGGATTTCGTTAGGGAGTTGATTTCCACACAGCTAGCTCGCACAAGTCTCTCGAAGACTTCCAGCAGTTGTCGTAAGGGTGAAGCTGGTTGACGGAAAGAACAAAAAAAAAGTTCTCTTATTCATTAATTAATCATGAATTCATGCCAGTCCTTTGGCAATACAAAAGAGTAGATGGTGACATTTTACCACAGTAGGACATACAATTCTATGACTCAAACTGTTTTCTTAAGATTTTTGTATGAAAAACCATTCTGCAAATTTTTCTTTCTCAGTAAGATGCTTTTTCATTTAATTTTCATTTCATGAAATAAAATATGTTATAATAAATGATGGGAAAGGAGTGTGGCGTAGTCTTCGAAATAATACGATTACGTTTACTTATTTCAATATTATATATTTTTCAAGGAGTTGAACAACCTCTAGATGGTAACCAAACAGTAGATAGCTGCAACACTTATTCCTGCCCTGGATACCAGTGTGGCGCTGAAAAGCTCTCGCAGATAATATTATTTCTATCCTTACAATCTTGATCGTTCCATTTTACTCTAGTCAGAGGCACAAATATTTCTATGCACCTCTCGTTACCACCAGCGTTGTTTGGCTCACTAGTTGCCCAATTGGAATATGTTATCTTTTCGTTTCCATTCCATAACCAAGTGTCTCCATCTTCTGGTAGATATCCAGATGTCCAATAATAGTGATCTATATCTGATTGAAAATAATGATAATAAAGTTTATTCATTATATATTACAATTTAAAAAATAAAATATATAATGGTATGAATGAACAAGACATATCCTCATGAAGTAGAACTTGTAGTGAAGTGACAAACTCAAATGAATACGATTATATACAGTGTGTTTCACTTTGAGCAGCCACACCTTCATATTTCATTCAGAACACAATAATTTGAGAAACTTTTTCTCTCATATTATAGTACTCCGGATACCTACCTTTATGTTGATGGCTAACTATGACCAACTGAAAGGTGAAAAAGTAGGAAAAATATATTATGGATTTTTTCATCATAAAATTAAAATCAAATTCTGTTTCAGAATACCCTTAAACCCCCAGATCTCAATGCTTGTATGGATTGATTAAACGGGGTGTCATTTGTAGCTGGCAATATGATCAACTCTTTTTCATCGGTAACTTTGCCTAATTTTCAAACTTTCTTCACTTTTCACAAAATTCAGAAAAATATTCAATTAATACTGCGAAAAAAATCAAATACTACTTTTCCATTGCAAACTATAACCACTTGAATAGTCAAAAATTAGGAAAAAATATATTATGGATCTTTTATTGAAAAATTAACCCCAACTCCTGGATTTTAAATATCCTAGTACCCCAGAACTCAAAGATGAATCATTAAAATATACAGGGTGTCATATGTAGCTGGCAATATCATCCATAATGCTCTGTTGATTTTAAAATGTCTCTAAGTGTCACAAAGTGCCCATCAATGTTCCATGATTACTGTAGAAACTAACCAAGAATCACTATGACCAACTGAAAAGTAAAAAATTGGAAAAAAACATATTATGGATTCTTTCATCACTGAACCCACATCAGATTCTGAATCAGAACACTCTGAAACCCTAGATCTCAATTCCTGAGAAATAAATAGGGTCTCATCTTGACTTACTTTGAAAATTATTGCGCTTATCAATTCATTCTTTTTCCGCAGCTGCAAATTCACATCAATTTTTAATAGTGGTACCTGCAGATGACTCGAGAATTAAGATCTGAGAGTTTTAGAGTACTCTGAAACTATTTCTGAAGATAGTTCAGTGGTATATTTTCCCCAAATTTTCAGTTTTCAGCTGATCATAGTAGCCATGGAAAAGTTATGCTTGTTTACATTCTGCAGTATTGATGAAGTACTTCTGGGCACTTTGTCACAACAAAATACCTTTCGAAATCATCCCAAGCATTATAAGAGTTGGTGATATTGCCAGCTACATATGACACCTGGTATATTGCAATGATTCAGCATTGAGTTATGGGGTTCTGGGACATTTAAAAACCAGGAATTGAGGTTAAATTTTCAATAGAAGACTCTCAATATATTTTTTCCCAATTGTTCACTATTCTAGTAGTCACAGATTGCCATGGATCGGTTAGTATTTTTTTGCAGTATTAATTGAACATTTTTGTGAATTATGTGAAAATTGAAGAAATTTTGAAAATTAAGCAATAATACTACTGAAGACGAGTTAATTATTTTGCCAGATACAATTTACACCCTGTATAATCAATTGTTTCAAGCATAGAGATCTGGGGGTCTAAGAGTATTCTGTTATGACAATATCTCTAATATGTGTTCCCCACTTTTTCACTTTTCAATTGGTCATAGTTAGCCGTGGAAAATTGATATACGAATGTTTCATCAACATATAGGTGGTAAACCTGTGTACTAAAATTTTAAGAAATTTTTTTTTTCAAATTATTTTATTCTCAATGAAATATGAGGCTGTGGCTGCTCAAAGTGGGTCACACTGTATATTTTTCCAAGCATTGTTTTTTCAAAGTTTCCACAAATGGCATCAGTTTTTGATTTTTGAAATAAAGATTATATTATATATTATTACATTTGTGAAATGGCAATTGTTTATTGAATCCTATGATAGTAGATTGATAATATTTCAATTGTCAGAACGCTTGATTTGTTTTATGATGGACTCCCTGAAATTATTTCGAATGATCAAAGATATGCTACACGAAATCACTCATTCGTTGCAGACTAGATCTAGATTACTCATCAATGGGCTGGAGTCAAAATAAATTTCAAACGCTTAAAATGAGAAAAAAGTAACAGGCAGGAACCAGGTTCCAACTTCAAGAAAAAAATATATTCAAATACGAAAACACTCAAAATGGTGAAATGGGGATGCAGTTTAGGGGTTGACAACAGTCTTTTTATATTTTCGGCGAAATGTGACCTCTTAGCGGAAAATATTCAATGTAAAAGTTGTAGATAACGAAAAAATCAAAAATTTTGTATTCAACACTTTTAAATATTCAAATTAACCATCAAAATGGCGATAACTAGATTATTCAATATTTAATATTTTTCTTGCGTATAATGATTTAATATACATGGAAATCTTTTAAAACATCTGTTTTTTGGTGTCGAATTAGTATAATTTTTTCGCACTTCAAAAGACAACTAGTCTTCGATTTATCTAAATTTTTCGAAAAAGTACCCTTATCTTTTACGAAAAATTATCTTGGTGTTTTTTTTGTATTTCAAAGGTCTGTAGTAGATCATTTCAATAGTTGAAATGTCTACTTTGAAATGGTCTATGTAACTTGGTAGCTTGAAATTGAGAAAAACAGCCTGTCTGAATCATATTTTCAATGATTTTCAACTTTCATCATTAGTTTTAGCAAAAAGTTTTTGAATACATGATTATACTACAAAATAATTCATTAATATCGATTTTATTATTTTTTGCAACTATTTAAACTTATTGAAAATATAGAGAAAACCATCATTCAGAGAGACTTGTTGTCGGTTTTTCCTAATTTTCGTTATAAGTGTGAACTTATATTTGATGTTGTTGTAAAAAGTTGAATAGTGTATGTCATCAATAAAAAGTAAAAGTGACTAGTTTTTCAAAAAGCATGTTTCTTCCTTATAAGGTATATGTCTCTACTTCCACTTTAAAATCCTATTAGGTTATGGACCCAGGTCACTGTTGGATGAAAGGAGAAGAATACAGGCCATATAGTAACAGAAATTGAAGAAATATGTCGTAAATCGTAAATCTTATTGACAAGTTGACTGGCAGAGAAAATTTCTCTTCATGCAAGTTTGCTATGAGAGCTTATTTGGAGCATGAGGATTTGTGGGGATGTGTTGAGGGAGAGGATGAATACACCAGAGATCAGAAAAAGGATACAAAAGCAAGATCAATAATAATCCTTCATGTGGATCCTGTAAATTTCGCACATATCCAGGATACAAAAACAGCCAAAGAAACTTGGGATAAACTACAGATAGTATTCGAGGACTCCGGATTAACCAGAAAAGTGGGGCTCCTCAGGATCTTAGTGACAACACAATTAAACAATTGCAGTTCAGTTGACACGTATATGAATGAAATAGTTACCACAGCTCACAAGCTGAACAATCTGGGATTTGAAGTGAATGACGAGTGGATAGGAATCCTGTTACTTGCTAGTCTACCAGATGACTACAGACCAATGATAATGGGTTTGGAAAGTTCTGGCATAGCTATCACAGGTGATGCAATAAAAACAAAATTATTGCAAGATGTTAACAGAAATGCATGCCATGCAACGGAAACTGATTTATATTTACAAAATGACCACAGAAGAGGTAACAGTTCTAGAGTTCGTTGTTTCAACTGTAATGAATTTGGACATTATGCAAGTAATTACATAAATAAAGACAAACACGAAAGAAAAATGGAAGAAAAGAAGAAATCAAATAAGTCATTTTATGCGTTTTCTACACTAGATAGTGAAAATGTATCAGATTGGTTCATAGACTCATGCGCCACTTCCCATTTAACACTAAATGAAGCCTGGTTAGGAGATCCTAGTGAATGTAAGAATATGCAAATAATTACCGCAAATAGTACAAAAATGTTGGCAAATCAGTTGGAAACGTTAAAATTTCCTCACGATCTGGTATTGTAGAGGCAAGAGAAGTTTTCCATATTTCAGGCATTGCTGAAAATTTATTATCTGTGAGCAGAATCACTCAACAAGAACATTATGTTAATTTTTCTGAAACTGGTTGTCAAATCATCAGTTCTAGTGGTGAAATAATTGCTTCAGGTTCGAATGAAAACGGAATATTCCAATGAGATCGTCGTTGCGAAAACTCCTTCTGTACCAGACTTTCATCAAATGGAGAACTGTAGCATCAGCGTTTAGGGCACCTGAATCAAAAGAGTATGCGAATTCTCCAAAAAGATTTAGTAATAGGATACGATTTGCAACAGTGCAGTGTAGATTTATGTGTAACCTGTATCAAGGGAAAGCAACATAGAGAGCCATTCAAAACGAGCACTACCAGATCAAGTGAAATTTTGGTATTGGTTCACTCACATATTTGTGGACCATGGACATAAAATCCATCGGCGGAACCAGGTACACGTTATCCCTAATCGATGATTTCTCCAGAAAGGTATTCGTTTATTGCTTGGAAAGCAAGGACCAGGTCAAATATATTTTCTTGGGATATTTCGAAGACACAAAAGCATATCGTCTCATAGATTCACATTCAGAGAAGATTATAAAAAGTAGGGATGTCATATTCTTCGAAACTAAATGAAAGGAAACGGAAAACCCAATCGGAATCAGTATTGAAAATGTTAACAAAATTCATCATGTATGAAGCTTTCAGCCTGGAGAAAGTGATGGAGAAATATGTACTGGCAATACTGACAATTGTCAGGAAACGTCAGTGAAAAATTCGTCGAATCTTGAGCCTTGCCAAAGAATTTCCCAGATCTTAGAATTGAACGATAGTAATGAAGCGAGCGAAGAAATACAAAGCATAAATGAAGAAGTTATTCCTCGTCAATGAATGAGGCTAAGAAAACCAGTTAATATGAATGATTTCATAAGATGCTTCACAGTGAACTGTGATTTTAACGATCCAACGACAGTTGAAAAAGCTCTTCAAAGTGCTGAAAAACATTTTTGGAAGGAAGCTATGAACCAAGAATATGACTCATTGGAGAAAAATTATACTTGGATTTTGACACATCTTCCTGAAGAAGTCATACTTTTGATACAAAATGGGTTTTCGAAACAAGGAGGAATTTAGATGGTTCCGTACGAAGATACAAAGCCAGATTGGTTGTAAGAGGTTTCAACCAAATTGAATGAATAAATAACAACGAAGTTTTTTCCCCTGTTGTAAGATATAGTTCAATGAGGTTTCTGTTCGCCCTAGCAGTGAAATACAACTTACTTATGCATCAGATGACGACTTATTTGCATGGAACAATGGATGAAATCATTTACCTAAGACAACCACAGGATTTTCAGAAAAAAGGAGAGGAATCAAAAGTATGTCAACTCCAAAAATCCATGTACGGGTTGAAACAAAGTGAAAGAGCTTGGAACAAGAAACTAAATACAGTTCTAAAGGAGATCGAATTCATCCAGTGTTAATCAGACCAATGTTTTCATTATAGAAAATTGTCATCTAAAAGACTGATTTTGGCTGTTTATGTTGACAATCTTCTTATACTATCAGATGATGAAAACTACATGATGGAAATTAAAAATTAATTGAAAGAATCGTTTCAAATGAAGGATTTTGGGGAAGCATCACAATGTTTGGGCATGAAGATTACAAGAAATGTCCAAGAATGCAAACTTAGGTTGGATCAGTCTTCATATATTCGAGGTATGTTACAGAAGTTCGATATGGCAGAATATAAACCGGTTTCAACTCCCTTGGATCCCAACCAAAAATTGGAAAAGGATAAGTCTCCTGAAACTGATTCTAAATGAAATGAAATGGAAACCGTTCCATACAGAGAAGCAGTGGGAAGTTTACTAAATGCCAGTAAAGGAACCAGACCTGATATCGCACTTGTCACATGAGTAGTTAGTGGTTTCTCCAATGACCATGGAAAAATTCATTGGACAGCTGTGAAACGTATATTTCGTTATTTGGCTGGTACAATTACCATGAAGATGGAATTCGACACTAATGGTGGTAATTTGCAAGGATTTAGTGATGCCGACTGGGCTAATGATACAAATGACCGACATTCGGTAACTGGAACTATATTCATTTATCAAGGAAGATCGATATCTTGGTTCAGTAAGAAACAACATACAGTGGCGCTTTCAACAACGGAAGCTGAATATATGGCATTATCAGCCACTTGTCAGGAAGCATTATGGTTAAGACAGTTATGTTGTGAGCTCGATCCATATGTAGTATCTGTTATACAATGTGACAATAAAGGAACTATCGAACTAGCGCAAACTACAGCTTACAGACAAAAAACCAAACACATAGACGTTCGACACCATTTTTTGAGAGAACGTATAGAAAGGGTCAAATTTGCTTATGTTATACTCCTACAGAAAAAAATGGTAGCCGAGTTATTAATGAAACCCCTGTTGAAGATAAAACATATTTTTTTTTTCAAGAATATGGGCTTAGTGTTATGATAGGAATCATAAGTTCATTGGGGGGTGTTAATATTGTGAACTTATATTTGATGTTACTGTATATGTTGTTGTAAAAAGTTGAATAGTGTATGTCATCAATAAAAAGTAGAAGTGACAAATATTTAAAATAGTATATTTCTTCCTTTTATGGTATATTTCTCTACTTCCTCTTTGGAAACCTATCAACTTTAAGCGGTTTAACAATCAATAAACTACCAAAATCCATAGATCATGTCAAAGTAGAGATTTCATCAATTTAAATAATCTCTCATAGACCTTCGAAATAACAAAAAACACAAGACAATTTTTCGAGGAAGATAAGGGTAATTTTTTCCAAAAATGTAGATAACCCGAAAACTAGTGGTCTTCTAGAGTGCAAAAAACTCATGCTTATTCCAAACCAAAAATGTCATTCCTTGTATATTAATTCATTTATACGCGAGAAAAAAATGAAATACTGAAAAATCGGGTTTTCGCCATTTTGATGGTTTATTTGAGATTATTGAGAAAAGTGTTGAAAACCAAAGATTCACATTTTTTCATTATCTACATCTTTCCTATCGAATATTTTTTACTAGGAGTCCTCAGGTTTCGCAGCAAATAGCATAAAACCGTTTTCAACCACTAAACTGCATCCCCATTCACCATTTTGAGTGTTTTCGAAATATTGCCATAGATCAAAATATGTCTATGGAAGAATATAATACATCTTTATACATCTATAAAAATGACACATCTCCTGGCAAATATGGAATTATCTACGAATACTCAAAATACCTGCTCCAAAACTGGAGACTTTATATCTGCCGACTCTATAATCAAGTATTCCCAAGAGCATGGCACTAAACAAGCATCACATTACATTGATCCACTAGATAGTAGTAGTAGTTTATTGTTATCCCAAGAAACAATTTGTTTATAATAGGAATATTAAAAAAATAATTACAAAATGAATATCCAAACTTATTTGACAGTAATACATAAGATTAATACAGGTATAATTCATAAAAAATAAAAATATAATGCTACCTAAACTTTAGATTTTTCATCCACAACAGTTATATTGAGAGCTAGGAGACATCAATGAATGTAAAAAGGTAATGTTGAAATTGAAATAATGACATTCTATGATTGTGAGTATCAATGAATTCAATTGAGATGCAAACAAAGAAAATATTTTTTTGATTTTACTCTTGAAAATCGTCACGTTTTTATATTTTTTATTTCAGATGGAAGTTGTTAAAAAATTTTAAAATTGTAAAAATTGTTATGTCCGTCAACCGATTGCACCCCTACGCGCAACCCTTGGAAGTCTTCGAGAGACTTGTGTGAGCTAGGGAAGTCGCAGCCCTTACCTTTCAACGTGTGATGCCATGCACGAGACCGGTGAATCGGTGGTTTGAACCCACGACCCCACGCTTGCGAGGCGTACGCTTTTACCAGCCGACCACCACGGTGAATTTTAAATTACTATACCATCATGGTATATTGATTTTTTTCCAGAGTTAGTTCTGAAATTTCCCAGGCTTAGGCAGCTCGTCTTGTTTCATGATAGTGTATACTATTTACTTCACTATTTTTGTCAAAGGAAGGGAAAAAGCAGAATATATCAAAAAATTCACCCAGCAGCCAGTCATAGAATTTGGAGAACAACCCGGTTTACAAGCATCTGGAGCAAGTTATTTCTATCATACTAAAGACAATTGTATATGTGCACTTTCAAATGTTTATTATCTATATCAAATGTATATAATAGATATATCTTAATAAAAATACCCCAAAACAATTTACTTTATTTTTGAGATTTCATTACAGGATTTAACGAGTCAAAGAGCACTTCAGGAATGTCTCAATATGTGTCCGATTGTTTAGTCACCAGATGTTTCCACCTTGAAGTCATTCACCTTGTAACATCCGCAATTAATCAGATTGATGACTCGACATGTCATTGAACTTACAGCATCCGGTTGTCTAGTCAGCCGATGTTTTCCACAAGGTCATTGACTGCTATAGAAACAGCAATGCGCAAGCGTATATCGAGGGTTTTATCTATTTAATCGGAGTTGTTCTAACAACTACAGTTAGTATTCGTACCTCTGAGGTTGATTGATCATGAAGTGTGACATATGTAAAATGAATTTTTCAACAAAATATAATCTAAACCGACACTTGCAAAAGAGGTGCTTCTTCAAAGAAGCTGATGGTGAACTAGCAGGAAGGGTCACCAGTGCTCCACAGTTGAAAAAAATCAAACTGACTGATTCATCTACCAGCGCTCAGCAGTCGAGGAAGAGGTTGCATGCGAATATTTCATCGAAACTGGAAGACGGTATCGAAAAACTTCAACACGCGTTCAAGAATAGAATAGCAAGTTATCGATTTAAAAGTAGTGGAAGATGTGTTGATTTTGTCAACTTCATGAAAGTTTTAAACATCATCTCGGAATATGTGCAAGAGCACATGAATTTGAAAATAAATTTTGAACTATTTGGACACTACATTATACCTGAGAAAGAATTAAGTGACATAAAATCCTTCAATACAAAAAACAAAATCATCACTTGTTCCACTGATTTGGATTACATTTATGAGGAATTCAGAGATGAGATGATTTCAAAAGCTTCCGAATTTCAGGAACGAGACTCAGGTTGGTCATTACAAAAGATTTGGTATCTCGATGTGAATATAAACACATATCATCCATTATCAGCTTCGTCGTATGTCGAGTTACCCAAAACAATTAAATTTAAGCAAGCTGTTCTGAATGTGAAGAACTCGGATAGTGCTTGTTTTGCTTGGTCCATTATGGCAGCAGTTTTTCCTTCGAATGGAGATCCATCGAGCACATCTTCGTATCCACATTATACTACGTTACTTGATTTTGAAGGCATTGATTTTCCAATGAAATTGAAGGATGTTTCCAAATTTGAAAGAATGAACAATATATCTGTCAATGTTTTTGGAATAGATACACAATTCAAGGAGGGTAAAATGGTTACCAACATCGTGGGGCCCTTACATTTCACAACACATCGATCTGCAACTCATGTGAATCTTCTACTCATAGCTGATTTGGATGAAAATAGCCACTATTGCCTCATTACAGATCTGTCAAGATTGGTATCACGACAGGCCTGAGCAATCAGTACAATTCGTGGATATCAAAAAATGATTTTGTATGATATTTTTCCAAATAAAACAATATGAAATTCACAAAACAGTTTTATTTATACAATATTTACATTATAAATTATTCACAAAATCTTTGCTTGAAAATTATTTGTCTATGTGTTGAATCCAAAATTGGAGCGATGATATTCGAAGTTTCTGTTATTCGCCTCACAAAGCGCATTCTATCGATTGCTTCATAAGTCCAATATGTTTTCCGAGAATTCTTGTATGCAAATTTCCATGTGAACATATAATAAGTTTTATTACGACTTTCATCAATGACCACACTCCTATTCATAGTTTATCAGAAAACTCAGCTAAGAAAACTTCTGGGTAAAGATGGATGAATTCCAGAGTTAGACTTATATTTTCACTATTGTGGTTCACCCTTGGTTGCAGCAGATTTAAAGCATTTTGCAACACATCACCACTCAGCTTCCACAGTCCATTTTTCAAAATTTGGAAATATTCTCCATAATGATATCTTTTCAAGATATCTACCCTATAATCAATTAGGGGTTGGAGTTCCCATAGGTTGCAAACTGTTTCGAACCCCAAGTACACTGAGGAATGGTCTTTTATGATTTTGACTACTCTTCCGTTAGTAAATTGGCTAAACTCAATGGTGAATCTATCGTCTTCAATGGTCTTCGGTTGATCTGATGAGTACAAATAATTGGTGATGATTCCTTGGTGTGTCAAAAACTGCTTCCACTCGTTTTCTGTGAAAATCACTCGGTCTCCCTTATTTTCAGTAATTTCAATACATGGAGTGAAATTCAAATCATATGAAAGATTCACAACAACAAATTTACATTTGGATTTATTCAATGGGAATTTTCTTTCACACAAAACCACTTTTGATTTTTCTTTGCAAAAGTATTCTTTCGACAAGTCAAATTTGAAATCGGTATTTCTCATTTTGATAAGAGAATGCTTGCTATAATATTTTCCCCGTTTTATATATTTTTATCAATATAGTAGTGGGGAGGATTTTTTCGAGAAGACTTGAATTCCTATGCTCTCTCATAGTTTGGACCTTGACTCCTATTGCTCTCTCATAGGTTTTGACCTTGACTCCCATTGCTCTCTCATAGGTTTTGACCTTGACTCGTATTGCTCTCTCATAGGTTTTGACTTTATGAGAGGTCGTTGAACCTGTATTGGATTCTGCTGATGACACGTGACCGGATGTTTTCAAATGAAATCTGATACCTGACACGTGCATTCATTAACCTTGAAATAGGTCATTGAACTCGTATCAAATTTCGCCTACCGGAAATATGGCGTCAGCAAATTTCAAGTAATTTGATATCCGACACGTGCATTCATTTTGAAAGAGGTCATTGAACCCGTATCAAATTTCGCCCACCGGAAATATGACGTCAGCAAATTCAAAGTAATTTGATATCCAACACGTGCACTTATTGAAGGTCATTGAACCCATCTCGGATTTATCCTACTTGTCGAGACTGGTCTGTAACGTGACGTCAGCAAATTCAAAGTAATTTGATATCCAACACGTGCACTTATTGAAGGTCATTGAACCTGTATTAAATTTCATTCACCGGATGTTATCGAATGTAATCTGATACCTGACACGTGCACTTATTGAAAGAGGTCATTGAACCCATCTCGGATTTCTCCTACTTGTCGAGACTGGTCTGTAACGTGACGTCAGCAAATTCAAAGTAATTTGATATCCAACACATTCATTAACCTTGAAATAGGTCATTGAACCTGTATTAAATTTCATTCACCGGATGTTATCGAATGTAATCTGATACCTGACACGTGCACTTATTGAAAGAGGTCATTGAATCCATCTCGGATTTCTCCTACTTGTCGAGACTGGTCTGTAACGTGACGTCAGCAAATTCAAAGTAATTTGATATCCAACACATTCATAAACCTTGAAATAGGTCATTGAACCTGTATTAAATTTCATTCACCGGATGTTATCGAATGTAATCTGATACCTGACACGTGCACTTATTGAAAGAGGTCATTGAACCCATCTCGGATTTCTCCTACTTGTCGAGACTGGTCTGTAACGTGACGTCAGCAAATTCAAAGTGATTTGATATCCAACACATTCATTAACCTTGAAATAGGTCATTGAACTTGACTCCCATTGCTCTCTCATGGGTTTTTGCTGACTGGTCATAATTGTTATTATTTGCCGTGGCGCTCCTCCCAGGTCTCTCTCATTAGTTATCTACTTCCATTAAATCGAGTTAGCATGTAAACCGAGCCCTTGTGACGAAAATGTAATTTTTCTTTCTATAATAGCCATTTCACCATTTTGAGCGTTTTCGTCTTTAAAATTTTTTTTCTTATAGTTGGAACCTCAACAACATTTTCCACCTGGTACTTGTCTGTTAATTTTTGCTCTTTCACAAAAATCATAGACACCTGTCTACAAATACAATATGAAGGAGAACATTAATAGTCATCATGAAATAATCTAGCTACTTACTCAATTTGAACAAAAGCTTCTCGATATCAGATTGTTGCTTCTCATTTTGGATGGACACAAGCTGCATGGAATGGTTTTTACAAAATTCCTGTGCATTTGCGAAATTCAGCTGAAAAATAAATTAAATAAAAAATTCGAATAACACAATAAGAAAAATTTCAACTTTCAGTCGCAGATGATTCCACAACTGACTTTATGAACATCCTGTTCATATTTTCAATGAAATCAAGAAAAATTCCATTACAACAATGCCCACCTAGATTTGCAGATCAGATAGTATCTAAAGAAATCCTCCTACCATATTACTTATAATTTTATCCAAAGCTTTTATCAGTGGCAGTAGCAGACGTTTATCCCTATGATAAATTGGCAGAGTTGGTATAATTTATGCATTGTTAAAGCTGTTCGTTGCAAATGAATTGCTGTTTATTCCTCTGACAATCTATTTTGATAATACTTTATTAGGTTCGTAATGTTTTTCGATTATGCAATGATGAATTAGAGAATTTTTTTGGAAGAAAAATTTTTCTTTCGAAGGTAATTCTGGAAAGTTTGTGAATTACCGAAAGAAAGGAAGTTCCGTGAAAACAAATATAACAAGACAACCTGGCGATGGCATATTTTTAAGTCTTGTGCAACGTTTTCCAAAGAAGACTCTATTGCAAGTGCTTATTGTAGACAAACAAAAGATTATCCTTGATTTGGCTGGGGATGACCACCTGCAGACATGTTTCGAGATTGTTGCCTCTCATCAGTGCAAGGGTAGGTCCGACAACTTTAAGTGGTCTTGTCCCTGCCAAATGAATTATAACCCATTGTTTATCTGATAATTTCCTACGGATGAAGCAGCGACTTACAGTAAAGTCAGTCGCAGCGCCACTTGCCAGGAAAATCAATAAGCACTCATCGATACAGCAAAAAAGTCCAGGAAGAGTAAATGCGTAAATTCGTACAAGTTCGAATGTTTTTGCCGGAGAGTACAAATAAATGATAAGAATGAAATGGACAGTCGAAGTACCCTTCTCTCCAAATATTTCCACAAAGTGGAAAATATGAGGCAAAAATCTGACAGAAAACAACTACTTTCCTGACTAATGTCACTACGGATATTGAACTACATCTGACAGATATTTGTGCAATGTTCTTTAAAGAAGACTCAATTGCAAGTGCTTATTGTAGACAAAAAAAAGAGAATCCTTAATTTGGGGGGGATGCCCACCTGCAGACATGTTTCGAGGTCATTTCCTCTCATAAGTGCAAGGGTAGGCAACTTTGAGTTGTCTTTTCCACTTTGTGGAAATATTTGGAGAGAAGGGTACTTCGACTTTGTCGATTTTATTCTTATCATTTCTTTGTACTCTCCGGCAAAACATTCAAACTTGCTCGAATTTTTGCATTTACTCCTCCTGGAGTCTTTTGCTGTCTCCAGGAGTGCTTATTGATTTTTCTGGCGGGTGGCGCTGCGACTGACATTACTGTAAGTCGCTGCTTCATACGTAGAGAATTATAAGATAAACAATGGGTTATAGTTCATTTGGCAGTGACAAAACAACTCAAAGTTGTCGAACCTACCCATGCACTGATGAGAGGCAACAACTTCGAAACATGTCTGCGGGTGGTCATCCCCAGCCAAATTAAGGATAATCTTTTGTTTGTCTACAATAAGCACTTGCAATTGAGTCTTCTTTGAAGAACTTTGCACAAATATCTATCAGATGTAGTTCAATATTCATCGTGGCATTAGCCACGGAAGTAGTTGTTTTCTGTCAAATTTTTGCCTCATATTTTCCACTTTGTGGAAATATATGGAGAGAAGGGTACTTCGACTTTGTCGATTTTATTCTTATCATTCATTTGTAGTCTCCTGCAAAACATTCGAACTTGTTCGAATTTTCGCATTATATATTTCACTAACATTTAATACACACATTTTTATTATTAATATGTTTCATTTATTGAAAAAAAAACGTTTGTAAATAAAAAACCTCAGCATTTATTCCAAATAAATAAAGAATATTTATTAAAATTTTTGTTTACTATTAATATACCAATGAGCCTTCTGAAATCGAAAAATCGATATGGAAGAAATTGGAATCAATTTACCGTTTATACAAAATTACCTCAACATATATTTAATAATTCCATAAAACTGTTGTCTTACAAAAATTCTTCAGCTCCTGAACATGGTCCATTATGGCGAGAGACAGCCTTAATGAACTGATGCGTTACTTGTTACTATTACAACAGAATCTATGATTGTGTTATGTTAAAGAATAGATGCACAAACCATGCATATAATAATTATAAAACTAGTGTTATTGTCTCTTCTATAACTATGAAGAGATTGTTTGATTTTGAATTACACTTCAATCACACAAAAATAAATAATTACAACATGCGACTTAACCGACAGACACAACGCAAATGGCGCACACACGACTCAACGCAAACGACGAAAAACGAAATCCCGACGTACGACGCGACGTGACGTGACATACAAAAAAATTGTGAAATGCAAGAGAAGCTACTGTATCTCATGGAAGGAGAACGAAAAAACATGGAAAATACTAAAGGAGGATTTCTACTAGAACTAGAAATGTGCTGATCAAAATGAATTAATTTCAAAAACAGGAGGAAGCACTTACAAACCACCAATAGATAAATATTGCTGTAAAATATATTTTGGGGAAGCAGTTGACAGGGCTAAGTAATAATCAAAATTGTGATAGATTGTTGATAGATCAGTTTGATGAAACATCTAAACACAATGCTATTCTGAAAGAACAGAACAGCATTCCTGAAATCGCCAATATTGAGGTAGATTTAGATTTATTAGGTAATGCCCAAACCAATTGCAATTCTGCTGCTGATATTTGGCAGGAAAATGCATACAAGGATATGAAAAAACCTGTTTCTCAGAAGTTGAGATCAAAAACAAATGTGTGAAAAATTGTGAATCCCTGATTGGAGAAAATTATCTTTCGTGAAACTTCAAAGAAAAATGCATTGCATTGTGTTGTAGTAGAGTTGACCTATGGTTAACTTCAATTAAATTCTCAACCAACTACTGTGAAACACTTTTCAATACTTAACCCATAGTCAAATCCTATCCATTTAGTGACCAGACATTGTTAATTTGGGCATTAGAAACATAATAAACAAAAATGGATATGAGGAGAGGAAAGATAACAGGATTGGGAATAGGAAACTGAAGATGAGCTGGAAATTCAGGAATGGATAGGTACAAGTAGAGGGGAACAGAACGCACAGACAGGAAGTCAAGAAGGTAACCAAATGGAAATGTTGATGAGAATGATGCGGAAATTAGAAGATATGGAGAGCACATCAAAAGAACAAGAAGAAACGGCGAAGAAAATATCAAAAGACCAAGAAGAAATAGCGAAAAAGACATCAAAAGACCAAGAGGAAATAGCGCAGACGATATCGAAAGACGAAGAAGAAATGGTGAAGAAAATATTGAAAGACCAAGAAGAAATTGCAAAGGAGATGTCGAAAGAACAAGAAAAAATGGTAAAGAGAATAGAAGATGAAATAACAATGGATGAAGAAGAGATGTCGAATAAAATAGGTTAAAATTAGTTATTTCACCATGGTGGTAGGAAATAATTAGAGTTGATGATACGGTTGAGCGTTTCGAGGAAAATATTATACAAGATAAAGAGGATTTGAAGGAGTATATAAATCAGAAACTAGAAGATACTAGAACAGATATTAGAATGCAAATGATGGTAGGGATAAAAGAGCTGGAAAAGGATCAAGATAAAATGAAAATATTCGAAGAACATGAGAAGAAATTCGAAAAGAAGTCAAAAGAAAACCTAGAAAATGTTCAAACGAAGGTGAATGATGCATCAGAAATAATCGAAAGTGCACAAGGGACAGATGTAGAAGAAAATATCCAAGGAAATGTTTAGTAGAAAGAATCAAGAATAGAGAGATAAAAGCATGTTATTCCAAGAAATAATAAATAATAGAATAGAAGCTAAAAACTGAAAACTAAGAAACGAAACTTTTCAAATTTATTACTTATCATGAATAAGACAACACAAATTTCAAATTTATTGGTTATCATATAAAAATTGAAGGATATTTATGATAATACGAATGGTGACAAAATTCAATAGTTCAAGCAAAACGAACCCACCTAACAAGGCACTCATAGATAACATACGAAAAAATTTTTTTCATCCGCCTCAAAACGTATTCAAGACAAAACAAATTCCATAATCAATTCCTAAAATGAGAAGTTTTGTACTTCTATAAATCATAGTTCATTCCCAAAAATGCACAATCAGAATCAAATTTCAGTTATAAAATTTACGAAAAAACTAACTAAGCATATGTGAAATAGATAACTCGTTCAAATTCTTCAACAGGAATTAATGGCCTGCTTATTGCAACACTCTGTTATGCACTCCGTCATCATAAAATATAGTAAAGAAAAAATGTACCTCTCTGGTCAAATTAATATCAACTTTATAGCGGAATCTGGAGAAAAGGAAAAATTAGAAGACATACTATCTTCATATAGCATTTTTAAAACAACAACAGAACCGTCACGTATTACAGAAATTTCAGAGAACTGCATTGATAATATTTTCATCAATCATATGGAATATAACCAGGAATATTCGGTAAATCTTCTTGTGTCGGATCACAGAGGACAAGTCCTGGACATTATTGACATGAACAATAAACCGATCAAATACAAAACAACAATTCGAGACGTAAATGTTAACAATACTAATATGTTCCGGATGGAATTATCTTCTATAAAACGGAATGAATTGCTGCGTTGTCGAAATGCCTCTCAATCATATAAATTTTTCCACGAAATCTTTATTGAACTGCATGATGAATACTTTCCTGTGAAAAACGAACAAACCAACAACCGAGGAAGAGAGCTGAATTGGTATTATGAAGAAATTAGAGAGATTAAAAATAGACGCATTGGATACGATAAAAATGGTAAGAAGAGATGAGGAATCAGAGCTAGCCTACAAAGCGTATAGAAGGGAATATGTAAATACAATAAAAAAAACAGAAAATGAAAAATACATCTCTGAAGAAGACAATAAGACCAAAGCTATATGTGATATTATCAAGCAAGAAACTGGTTCGACAGTAAATGACCAAGAAATCAAGGAATTTCTCTCAACTACAAATGGACTCAATAAATTTTTTTTCAAACGTTGGAGCGGAAGCAGCTGAAAAAATTACAAAAACTCAAGTTATTCCAAATGAACTTCCGGAGAATGATAAAATCAACAACTTGAATAAGATTAGTCAAATAATCATGGAAATGAAAAATAAGAAAACTGAAGATGTATATAGAATATCAACTTACATAATCAAACAATGAATCGATGAAATTACAACTCCAATTACTATCCGCATCGACATATGCATGGAAGGAGGAATATTTCCATCAGAAATGAACCATGCTAAGGTAAGTGGCCGTGGTGGTCGGTTTATGGGCCGTGGTGGTCGGCTGGTAAAAGCGTACGCCTCGCAAGCGTGGGGTCGTGAGTTCGATCCACCGATTCACCGGTCTCGTGCATGGCATCACACGTTAAAAGGTAAGGGCTGCGTCTTCCCTAGCTCACACAAGTCTCTCGAAGACTTTCGAGGGTTGCGCGTAGGGGTGCAATCGGTTGACGGAAATAACAATTTTAACAATTTTTTAATTCCAGTCTTCGAAAGAGGAGATATCTATAGTTCAGATGATTTCAGACCTATGTCCATATTACCAGCTCCGTCAAAAATATTTGAAAGAGTCCTGAAAAACCGACTAGTAGATTATTTCTGAAAATTGAATCTACTCAGTGAAAGCCAACACGGATATAGCCATGGTAGAAAGCGTAGAATAAAATTTCAGAATCCTTCGACAATCACGAATCGATTCAGATGCTGTGTTGTGACCTTAGTAAAGATTTTGATACATTAAGTCATAACGTATAGCTTGATAAGCTATACTATTATGGAATAAGAGGAATTTCGCATCGTTTGATCGAGTCCTAATTGACTGATCGATTTCAGTCAACTTGGTGAAAAAAATGATTTATCACAAGCAGGATCAGTGATTCTAGGAGTAACACAAGGATCAATCATTCTCTTCATAATGTATACGAACGACTTGCTATCTAACATTGACGTATTTAGTGCTACAATATATGCAGATAATACACCCTTCCTAGTGAAAGGTAAAACTGTTGAAGAAATAGAAAATCAGTCACAGCTCACAATGACAGAGGCCAATTTATGGTTTTCAGAAAATGTTTTCCTACAAAATACTGAGAAAACTCAAAACCTATTGATGTCACCAAGAGGCGTTACGCGAAAACCCAATGAAGTTTCTAGGTTTGATGATAGATAGTAATCTTAACTGAACAGCTCATATTTCTACTCTGAGCAAGTGGTTGTATACAGCAATAAATCAAATATGTATCAACTCACCAAGAAACGAAAGTAGCATACTATGCTAACTCTCATAACATAACTAGCTACAGTATACTCCTATGGGGGAATACCTCCGAAGCGAAAAAAATCCATATACTCCAAAAAAAGCTATCAGAGTATTATGTGGCCTGAAATACAGAGAATAATGCAGAAATTTCTTCATCTCTGAAAATGTAATGACAGTGCCAAGCATATATATATGTTCACGTGCCTGAAATACGTACATCTGAATAGATATCGATTTATCATGAACTCAGAAAGCCACTCCTATTCTACAAGATTTGGAAACGACCTCAGAATCCTACTTCATCGGTTGGAAAAAACACAACAAGGAATTGATGATTGGGGACCGGAACTGTATAATAAAATACCTCCAATATTGAGAAATACAACAGAAAAAAGTTTCAGTGCATGGGCGAAATCACACTTACTGAACCTGTGCTGCTACTCCATTGATGAATTTATAAATACTTGATGAATATATACAAATATTTTTATGAAAATAAATTGATTAGGTTTATGATTTAAAGTGTTTCATGTTCGTTGGTTGTCAATGTCTTGAACTACCAAATTTTTTTACTATTTAATTTTATTATTGTCATTAGTACTAATTTCGTGACGTATCTTGAAAGAATAGCATTTACAATGAATAAACTTATCTATCTATTTATCTGTAATAATATTGGAGTTGATATCAGTTCTTTTTGAATGAATGCGCTGATAAAATTGAAATTTTATGTCATTTAACGTTTTCCTCGGAAGTCGAAAATTATAGTCAAACTTTAAAGAAATTCGTCAACTGCTTTACGAAAACTGTGTATTTTCTCGAAACAGGATCATTCTGTTATAATTTTATCGTTTAATTTTTCTCCACTTCTCCACCACTTGCGGAAATATCCATGCTAATAACAATATCTACTTCCTTTGCCAAGAGGACAGAACAGAATTTTCTTCCTGTATGAACCCGAAGCCTAAATAAGGATTCGACAGTTCAAAATAAATGTTTTCTTTTCTCACTTTCTGGGTTCTAATATTAAAAAAATCTATTATTTCCAACACACCTTTTTTCCAGCATGAAAATGGTAGATCTTGTCTGTCTGGCAACCAAAACCTGAAATAAGTTAATTCTGTTATCAACTAAAAATTGCGTAATCAAATCATTTATTTTGTTTGGTAAATTTATGAAAAATGGAGATTCACAGAACTACAAAAAATTATACAGTGGAAGAAAAAGTGCGCTCAAAAAAAATCAATTTTAACATTTTCTTTTACTAATTGAGGATAATACCCCCTCAAGATTTAATGCTCAACACCGGTGTTTCATGCTATTATGAAGGTGGATTTTCTGTGGTATTTATTACAACTATAATTTTTTATATAAAAAAGCGGATCACGAATATATTTCCAGTGACGATGAGAGATACAAATTATTGTTTAGTGATCACGAGCCAGTGGACAAGTAAAACGCATTCCTCAGACCTTTACAATTTTAAAACCAACGTTTCGGCGAAATTTTCTCCTTCTTCAGGACTACAATATTGAGTGTGTAAATACAAACTATATATATACTCGAATTGGTAAAATATATGAATAATATTTTGTAGGTATAAATGAAATATTGGAAAAGCTAGAGTAAAAGTGAAATACTAAAGAACCCAAAACATATATCAGAATACATAATATTTGTTCGAGATCATTCTCAAACGACTGGTTCATCCAGAATGAATTCAAGTTTTGTTTTTTATTTTGACGTAGAAAAAGATCTTGTGGATATAAAGTTTTTTCTATATCGAATGATAAGGCCGGATTTGGTTCATCTAAAGGTTGTATGTGTAGTCAAAATGTTTTTATAAATACTATTCAAATTGTTGCAGTCGGTTTTCAAGTTGGCGCTATCATCCTTACTTGCAATATGGGCCATTACAAGAAATATTCTTTTTCTTAAAGAATGATCTGTATCCAAAATTTGTTTCGAATTGAAATCGAAACGATGGTCGATTTCCAGATGATGGGAACTTTGTGCTGTTTTGTTATTTTTGTTTTTATTTTCAGGAGCACAATTATTATGATGTTGTTTGAACCTTCTATACATACAGTCTATACATGGTATTTGATACATTATGTTGGTATTCTCCATCAATGGTGTCTTATCTTTTAAAATGATTTTTTGAGTCTTGGTATTATATTGTGCTATTTTTGCATCGTTAGTATTCTGAAAGATCTGTTGTACCTGGAATTTCGGAGAATTGGCAGGAAATATTATTATGGGATAAGGTGTTACTCAATGTTATATTACTCCCAGTAGGTTTCCTACTCAAAACACTATTTCCCGTAGTTAATAATACTTGTTTCAGTTTCTTCAGATTTGTTTAATAGAATTTCTCACGACTAAGTTTGTAAAATTCATATCTGTATTGTTTTATGATGTTGGTTGTTTGATGGAGCGGATGAGCTAAATCGAAGTTCAGACAGCTGTCAGAGCTGAAAGATGTTTTGCATAAATCGGTGATTATACAGTTACTTTCAATAATTGATGAAATATCTACTTATCTATATTGGACAAACTAAACAGTACTTAAAACAAAGGTTGAAACAACATCATTATGACTGTGCTCTGAAACCTGGAAACAAAAATAGGAAAACAGCGCTGAGTTTCTATCATTCTGAGGTCTACCATCGTTTCGATTTTAATTCCACAAAAATTTTGGATTTAGAGCATTCTCTCAGCAAATTGAATTTGAACAATTTGAATAGTAGGTATTTATGGAATTACTTGATCACACATAAAACCAACTTTAGATATTCCAAATCCAGCCTTATCTTTCGAAAAAATAATATCTTCATATCCACACGGTCTTTTATCAGGTGTAAAAGGAAAAACAGAACTTGAATTCATTCTAGATAATCCAGTCGTTTGAACAAATCTTCTGCTGTTTTTTTTCCAATTTTGTCACTGATGGAATCATCATTTACATCTATTCTCCTCTTTTGACATTTGTGATTTCTCATCAAAACTCATGTCATATTTTTGACAATATTTCTCATAATCAATACACCTAGTGTAAGTAAAAGAATTGTCGCATTTGAGATTGTTTTCTGACATATGTTTTGGGATCTTTAGCATGTCACTTTCATTCTAACTTTTACAATATTTTATTTATACCTGCACAATGTTATTCATACATTTCAACAATTCGATTATTTACTTGTTGTATACGTCTATAATTTGTTGTTTTTATTTACGCACACTTTCTATTGTAGCCCTGAAGAAGGCGAAGATTTTGCCGAAGCGTCGGCATTAAAGTTGTAAACATTTGAAGAATGCGTTTTACTTGTCCACTGGCTCGTGATTACCAAATAGCAATTAATATTTGGACGTGAAAATAGTATATGATATGAATTATAAACCCATAGCAGAAATATTTCAAAAGTTGTTGAAAATCAAAATGGAGAAATTCTTGAATATTTATATATATATATATATATATATATATATATATATATATATATATATATATATATATATATTTATATATATATATATATATATTTATATATATATATAGAAAAAGGTAGTCTTGTTTGCTGACTAGTTAGGAAATGAGTTTGCTAAATATTTGGGATATGCAGCAGGCCAATAAGAGTACTCTATTACACAGATTCCAAGCTTTCGATAATCTTTATTATCATCATCAGGGATGCTACAATAAGAGAAAGACACGTAAAACCAGTGAAGAACAGTCAGGTTGTAACTTACAGTGTAGTGAGGTTATGCGGCGTTAATGTTAAAATTATACATGAAAAATGGACGAGACTGGAGATAAAACTTCATCACTAAAATTTGTGTTGTGTACTACAACTACCTATAAACATTACTATAATCAAAGTTTTATTAAAAATTAATTGTTGCACATTTCACGATTTTCACGTGTTCTTCCTTGAAGAGGAAGTACGTCGATCATGCAGAACTGCAGAAGCAACAGGTTCACGCGCATGACACGACAACTGACATGGCCCATGACAGACACGGAATCACGCCATGTTGTCCTGTGAGCTCGCGTACCTCTTGGCTTTTAAGTAAACTGCAATAGTGTTAAAATTAATGAAATGGTGACATTTATGTGAAATTGCATAACTAACGCTAGAATGAATGGAGAATTTTAATTATGAGGATGAAGATGCGAAATGAATGATTCAATCTGTGAAGAGAGTATCAGCGGGGATAATCTGTTGATTATCTCTGACACTTGGCTTGTCAACAAAAATTAAATAAGAGTAAATTTCACTTAGGTGATTTACATCTGTTCGTTTATTTAGAGGATTTTCTGATTGTGCTATGTGAACCATTTCTAGAAAAAGCCTCTTGGCAGTGTTTTTTTCTGTGGATAAAATTTTTACTGAGTTAAAATCCATACAGTGTCCCTCCTTATAGACATGCTCACTCAATGCACATCTCTCCGGGTGCAATCTACTGTCACTTTTGTGTGCAGAAATGCGATCTTTCAACATTCTTGAAGTTTGTCCAATATATTGTTTGTCACAGTTATGACACGGTATACAGTAAACCACATCCGAGCAGCTGCTGCAAGGAGTCCTGTCCTTTAATTTGGAAAAAATTCTCATGAGAGGTAAAACATTTTTATTAGCAATTTTAATATTGTCTGAAAAATATTTGAAAATTCTGGATAATCCAGGAGTGATATCTTTAATAAATGGTAAAGAGGCATAGATAGAACGTGAAAGGGTGACCTCTGCAGCCTGAATATTAATTGGAGTTATTAACAAAGAATTATTTTGATGATTCATTATGTTTTCCATGGATGAGGCCGGATATGCATTTTGAAGAAAGAGGTTTTAAAGAATATTAAGGTTTTTTTTGTGAAAGGAACTATCAGATATCTTGATGACTCTTGTTTTCATCTGTTGGACCAGATTGGCTTTAGTACGTTGTTTGTGGTACGACCAATAATTTATATAACGGCCCGAACTCATAGGTTTCCTATACCAATCGATGAGCACGGTGTTATCAGGTGTTCTGATAAATCGAGTATCAAGAAATGGAACGCTGTGGTGTTCATTTTCTCTCTCGATGGTGAACTGTATATGTGGGTCGTAACTGTTAAAGATGAACAAGGTTTCATCAATGGCATCTGCAGGAATTGCAATAATTATGTCATTTACATATTTTTTGAGGAAAGGTGGTTTAAATGGGATAACATATGTGACTTTGTTGCTTGTAGTATTTATTATTGAACGTGAAATATGTGTTATTAAACAGGAAGGTTATTAAATTTAAAAAAGTATTTTTAGTTAAGCTGCAAAAACCACTAATGACGTTCCATTTATTCTCTATTACTCTTAAGCAAGCCTGTAAGTACACGTTGCTGAAAAGAGAAACAACATCTAGACTAGCTAGAACAAAATTATTTGGAAGTTTAAATTTGTTGAAAATATCATTAACTTGAAAAGAATCTTTAATGTAATATCCGTAGTCAAAATCATATGCTTTTGTTAAAATGTCAGTAAGAAAGAAAGCTATGGATTCTGTGGGTGCTCCTATTGAAGCAACTATTGGTCGACCAGACAAAGTCGGTTTGTGTATTTTTGGCAATGCATAAAATTTTGGGGAAACAGATTTATATGAAGTTAATTTTTTTGCCAGTACGTCATCGATTTCGTCATTCAACTTGGCTAACTTAATCAATTTGTTACTATTGGTTTGAATCGAAGCGGTTGGATCAGACCGTAATTCAATGTAAGAGTCGTTACCCCCTACGAGATCGTTGGACATTGTCATGTACTGCTCCCTGTCCATAACGACCGTTACATTGCCCTTATCTGAATTCGTGACAATTAAATTTGGATTATTCTTTAAAAACTTTTTTGACTGATTATATAATGAGTGAAAAAATGAGCAATTACGTTGCGAGTTATGAAAACCATTGGTGATAATATTTGTAGATTTAGAGATAGCAATATTTTTATTATGAGTGTCTGGAATCGAAGAGGTAATATAGTCTACATCTGCCAGTAGACTTTTTAACGAAATATCATTCCCTATAATGGGTTCAATACTAAACTTTGGACCTAGTGCTAAAAATTTTTCAATATGCTGAGGAATAGAAATGTTAGAAATGTTTTTAATCCACTTTGCCTGTGTGATTAATTTTTCGTGAAGTTGACTCTCCTTCAATTTTTGTAATTTTGCTACATTTTTTATTTTTACTCTATGGAAAATTGTTTGATAAGACCTGCGTTGTCTGCTAGAAAATTCTAAAAATATCAATTCATTAGTCAAAGAAATTATGTCTGATTTAAATTTTGATAACTGAGAATCATATTTGTGAATGAGTTTATAAGTTTTTTTATGAGTATGTAATTGCACTATTTGATATTCGTTGTTGAAAAGAAAAATATCATTTATTATTGTACGTCAGATGTTTCCATCATCACATTTGTCAATAACGTCCTTCTTCATAACGCTCATTAACCTCAGTAGCAAGTTTCCAGAAAAATGTCGATACTCCTCATTCTCTACAACCGACTTCACTGAGGAGCGTTCAGGTAGGTGAAAAAAATACCAACAAATGGAAAAAGAATCATTGAAACTCAATCATGTAATTACCTTTCTGTTTGATGCTTTCAACGCGAATGTCGATACCATAGAACTCTTTTTCTTTGAAATTTTCTGGAATCACCATTCGTTCTTCAAAGGGTTTTTCTTGAGGCGAATTCTTCTTCACCATTTGAAACTTTGTGGAATGGTTATTAGAGACATCTGAAAAAAACTTTAAATCAGAAAATCCCCAACTCTGTGTGATCATCACCAGTCAGTCAAAGGATGGATGAGTATTGCCAGGATTCCCTCATAGTTTTCACCAGCGCTTCTGGGAGCTGTTTTCACTCGAAATCAGGTGTGTTGGATTACTGTTACTCTTCGCGTAGTGGTCATCGCTTGTTTTTTCGTAAGATTATGTAGAGATATTTCCATGCTCACATTGCTCGATTATTCTTTTGGAAAAAAAATTGTTAAACATTGGGATAATAATCACGATAATTTGTTTTCATTCACGACATACAGTAGTATGTAGTAACTAAGTAGCACACCTATAATGATAATAATCATATAAGTTTGAATGATGGTTTTTCGGGTTTTTAGGCCGACGTTTGTTTAGAGAAATTCTACGTTTCGCCAACACGAGATTTTCAAGAGAAATGTTTACAGCTTCGATCACTGATCACTACTTGTTTGGTATGCGTTGTCTCAGCCAGTATTTATGGGTCGACGTACTCGTACCTGCGTCCGGTGCCATCGTCCTTGCGTCGGGTACCCCTTCGGATTCATTAATTACCCGGTATGGTGTTATTACCGTTTTCATGAGTACAGGTAGCCATGCTTTATTCAATTGTAACCCTTCTTTAGTTCTGTTGAAGTTGTTGGGATGTTTTTTGATTTCGATTGCTTCTCGGAAGAGTCTTGGATAATATGCATGTGTTGTGGCAATTACTTGGGTTTCTTCGAACTTCACTCTGTGATTGTTATTGTTAAGCGCGTGTTCTGCGACAATAGATTTTTCTGAGTGTCCTAACCGGCAATTAGCCTTGTGTTCCTTTATTCTCGTATTTGTAGATCGCTTCGTGGTTCCGATATAAACGTTGCCACAGGTGCATGGAATGCGGTACACCCCAGATGAGCTTAGTGCATCACGTTTATCCTTCGCCGATCTCAAGTGATCCTTCAGTTTCTTTGAAGGTTTATATATGATTTACTTTCGTAGTATACGGCCAATCCGATCTGTGACCCTAGGAACATACGGCAGGAATGCTTTACTTTGTTCCTGGCAGCCATTCGATCCATTGTCGCTAGAGTTCTTCCTTTTGCGTTTTATACACCGATCAATTTCGCTTTCCTTATATCCATTTGAAAGAAGTGCGCTTTTCAAGTGTTTCAGTTCCGCTTCCAAATATTCGGGTTCACATATTCTTCTGGCTCGGTCTACTAGTGTTTTGATAATTCCTTGTTTTTGACACGGTTGATGATTTGAGGAACTGTGGAGGTATCGATTAGTATATGTTGGTTTTCTATATACCTTCTGACAAACGTCCTTCTTTTCGAAAAATGAGAACGTCTAAGAAGGGCAGTTCCCTATCCTTTTCAACTTCCATTGTGAATTGGATATTCGGGTGTATACTGTTAATGTGCTCGAAGAATTTGTTGAGTTCTTCCAGTCCATGACTCAAAATTATGAACGTGTCGTCTACATATCGCAACCATACCTTGGGTTTGTACTTTGCCGTCTCTATTGCTTGTTTCTCTAGCTTCTCCATGACAAAATTTGCTATAAGTGGGCTCAGTGGGCTTCCCATTGAGACTCCATCTTACTGTTCGTATATTTTGTTGTCGAAAACAAAGTACGACGATGTTAAACATAATTCAAAAAGTTTTGAGATATCGCTTGGGAACAGTAGTTCTATTCCCCTCATGGCTTCATCTAATGGTACCTTCGTAAATAGGGACACCACATCGAAGCTGACTAGAATGTTACTTGAGTCTATGGCCAAACCTTTGATTTTTTCGATGAAATGCGTGGAGTCTTTCACGTATGAGGCTGTATTGCCAATATGTGGTTGCAGTAGTTTAGCTAGGTGTTTCGCCAGATCATATGTTGGTGAGCCGATGGTATTGACTATTGGGCGGAGCGGCTCATTAGTTTTGTGAATCTTTGGTAGGCCATATAGTCTAGGGACAAGAGCCTCACTGTTACATAGCCTCTTCTTAGTGTTGTCGTCCAGAGAGGATGATTTTATTGAGCGGTTCACGGTTTTTATGGTTGTTTGTGTTGGGTCCCGTTTCAAATCTTTATATATCCTAGGTTCCAGTACATCATATACCTTTTTCAGGTTATCGTCTCTGTTCAAGGCAACAGTTGCATTTCCTTTGTTCGCTGGTAGGATTAGAATTTTCTCGTCCCTGTTCAGTGCTCTGATTGCTCGGATTTCGGTTTTCTGCAAATTGCTCTTGGGTCGTTTAGCTTTCCGTAGTATTTGTGTACATTCCGTGCGAATTTCTTCTGCCTGCTCATCGGGAAACGTTCTGATAGCAGTTTCTATATTGGCTATTATATCTTCGTGGGGTATTCGTGTGTGTGTTATAAATTTTGTCATGGAAAAGCTAGAGAAACAAGCAATAGAGACGGCAAAGTACAAACTCAAGGTATGGTTGCGATATGTAGACGACACGTTCATAATTTGGAGTCATGGACTGGAAGAACTCAACAAATTCCTTGAGCACATTAACAGCATACACCCGAATATCCAATTCACAATGGAAGTTGAAAAGTATAGGGAACTGCCCTTCTTAGACGTTCTCATTTTTCGAAAAGAAGGACGTTTGGGTCACAAGGTATATAGAAAACCAACACATACTGATCGATACCATCCACAGTACCCCAAATCATCATCCGTGTCAAAAACAAGGAATTATCAAAACACTAGTAGACCGAGCCAGAAGAATATGTGAACCCGAATATTTGGAAGCGGAACTGAAACACTTGAAAAGCGCACTTCTTTCAAATGGATATAAGGAAAGCGAAATTGATCGGTGTATAAAACGCAAAAGAAAGAACTCTAGCGACAGTGGATCGAATGGCTGCCAGGAACAAAGTAAAGCATTCCTGCCGTATGTTCCTAGGGTCACCGATCGGATTGGCCGTATACTACGAAAGTATGATATCAAAACCATATATAAACCTTCAAAGAAACTGAAGGATCACTTGAGATCGGCGAAGGATAAATGTGATGCACTAAGCTCATTTGGGGTGTACCGCATTCCATGCACATGTGGCAACGTTTATATCGGAACCACGAAGCGATCTACAAATGTTTGTTTGAATGTTTTAGACGATGTAGTAACTTGATTACTTATATTTCGGACGTCCATCATCTTTATGGTTGAAAGATTTCTATCTCTTTCAAACTTTTTCACAACGTTTCAATTGCTTGAATCCGCAATCGTCTTCTGGTGAATAGTGACAAAATCAGATGCTATGCGACCTTTTATAGGTCTATAATTAAGTGCGTAATTACACTTAATTATAGACCTATAGAAGGTCGCGTAGCATCTAATTTTGTCACTATTCACCAAAAGACGATTGCGGATTCAAGCAATCGAAACGTTGTGAAAAAGTTTGAAAGAGATAGAAATCTTTCAACCATTAAGATGATGGACGTCCGAAATATAAGTAATCGATCTACAAATACCAGAATAGAGGAACACAAGGCTAATTGCCGGTTAGAACACTCAGAAAAATCCGCTGTCGCAGAACACGCGCTTAACAATAACAATCACAGAGTGAAGTTCGAAGAAACCCAAGTAATTGCCACAACACATGCATATTATCCAAGACTCTTCCGAGAAGCAATCGAAATCGAAAAACATCCCAACAACTTCAACAGAACTGAAGAAAAGTTACAATTGAACAAAGCATGGCTACCTGTTCTCAAGAAAACGGTAATAACACCATACCGGGTAATTAATGAATCCGAAGGGGTACCCGACGCAAGGACGATGGCACCGGACGCAGGTACGAGTACGTCGACCCATAAATACTGGATGAGACAACGCATACCAAACAAGTAGTGATCAGTGATCGAAGCTGTAAACATTTCTCTTGAAAATGCCAACCACTCGTGCTGGCGAAACGTCGAGATTTTCTCTAAATAAACGTCGGCCTAAAAACACGAAAAACCATCATTCATTCAACGATGGCCGCGAAAGCCTTTCACGACATATAAGTTTATTCATAAATAAATACATACATACGAGTTTATAACAATATAAATAGAAAAGTTGTTGGGTATAGCCCTCAAATTGTTGTGCAACCGTAGACACGTGATTCGAGCTTTAGCTTTCATCAGTACGGTAAAATCAAGTGCGAAGATAACACTGGGATGTAAAATACAAACAAGAGAAGTCAACAACAGGAAGCCAACCACACATTTGTTGTCCATCTTCGCACTTGATTTTACCGTACTGATGCGAGCTTAAGCTCGAAACACGTGTCTACGATTGCACAACAATTTGAGGGCTATACCCAATAACTTTTCTATTTAAATTTTCATATATTTCCCCTCGATAATTCCATCTTGATTTACATACATAACTATAGAGTGTAGAATACATTGTATGGATAAAATGAAAATAAACCTTACCAAGTTATCTGTTGTGAGGTTAACTTTTTTACTGAAGAACCATTTTGAAACTAACAACAGTTTTCATTTCCAATATTATTTCTGAATGATATTTTTTCTAACCTGAATATTTTAAAAATTTGTGTATCGAATCAAAATAAATTTACCAATTAATCAATACTATTTATCAAATTATGAAAAATATGTCTTTCTGTGCTATTCAACCAGTCTTTTACTTAATTTTGGTATGGATGCATAGATTTAGTCATTTTAATAATATCTGGTAGTACGTCAAACAATTTTGGAATAATATGAATGAAATTTCTTATGCCTATTATTTTATTCAATCTTTCTTCAACTGTGACAGCTCTTTTGTACTTCGTCTCATAAAGACGATCTCCAAAATTGATATCCTTTTCATTTTTGAAAATGTAGATTAGAATTCTATAGATGTAGGACAATTGCACAGTATCTAATTTTCTACTTTTTATATAAAAGATCGGAAGGAAATAAATGATTTTGATGGTATATTATTTTTAACATTTTTTTAAATCACTTCTAAGTTATAAAGAAGACTTTTTCAACACCACCCATCCCAGAATACCATAACTCAACTGAAATTTTACCAAGGAAGTATAACATATCAAGGTGCTTGAATCAGAAGAATTGTTTTAGAAACTTGAATTTGGGTAACAGATCTCAGTTTTTTATTGACCAAAAAATATGATGGTCCCATCTCAAATGAAAGTCAATCATTATTCCTAAATATTTGACACATTTGGTTCCATTAATTTGAAACTCAATACCAATTTTGAGTGGACCAGAATTTGGCAAAGAATTCTGAGAACAGGTGAGCGGAAGACAATTAGTTTTATCAAAATTTATAGTCAATAAATTCCGATCAAACCGATTTTTTATATTTTTCTAATCTTTATTAATTATTTCTTTCAGTTTATCCCGATTTGAAGCACTGTAAGAAATCATATTATCATCAGCAAAAGCATGTATTTTTCCAAAGCAGTCTAAATTAAATAAATCATCAATATATGTATACAATTAAATAGTAGTGGTCCTAAGACACTACCTTGAGGTACCACAAATTATCGGATCACTGAACACTTCATTGATTTGTACTTGTTGTACTCTACCAGTTACATAACTTTTCATTAATTTGTAAGCCACTCCTCGAAGACCAATTTGTTCTCGTTTTTTCAGTAGTCGTTCATGACTAACGGAATCGAACGCCCTAGCTAGATCAAGAAATATTCTTAGATTTGTTATCTAATAAACTATAAATATGATTTGTGAGATGACATATGGCATTTTCAGTAGAAAATTTTTCTCCAAATCCGAACTGTTTAGAAGACAGGAAATTTAACTTATTAAGATATTTTTTTTCAATTCTCTATTTGAGATTTTTTCAATTTTTTTGCTATACTTGATGTCAAAGTAATTGGTCTATAATTTCTCGTCTCATTTTCATCGACACATTTACAAATTGGTTTCATGATGCCTATTTTGAATGAATCAGTACAAATTCCTGAATCAAAATTATTAGTTATGAGATGTGCCAAAGGATCTGAAATCAAATCTACTAAACCTTGTAAAACTTCTGTTGTTATACCATCTACACCTGGTAATTTCCTTGGTTGCAAAGTTCTTATTATATTTTCAACACCAGCGCAGTTGGTTTCTTCAATATAAATAGATTTAAGAATTGATGTTTTCGTTTTATTATCAATATTCTTTATTTTTCCTGCAAGATTATTTCCGACACTTCCATAGTAATTATAAACGCGTTAGATATGGTTTTTTCATTTGATATTGTCTTATTGTTCAATATCATTGACCGTATAGAATTCAACTTTGATTTTGGTTTTTCATTGCTTGACTAGTTGATGCTGTCCCATAAATATCTTGATGAATGACTATTACTTTATATTTCTTGTTTGCAGTATTTCATTTTGGCTTCATGTATTATTCGGGTTAACGTATTTTTATAGGTTTTGTATGGTTAGAAAATTCAAATTACCAGCATTTTGCACAAAATTTTTGATATTACTAATTTTTTTATTATTATTCCTCTCGCAATGCATTTTTCATCTTAACACGTGTAGTACTCCTTTCCAATGTTATTTTGATTGCATTTATGAGGTAATTTGTCAAATCTTCAGAATCTTGTTACTCAAAATATACGTTCCAATCTATATTTAAAAATTTATCTCTCATTTTTTTGTAATCACTACAGTATTTTGAGTAATATTGAGGTGTTTCCCCGACAAATTTTGCACTATTCATCTGTGAAATGATTGGGAAGTGGTCTGTAATATTGTACCTGAAGATTATGGGCTTGAAAAAATCACAGTCTTTTTTACTTTTTATGAATATGTGATCTAAAACAAGAGTTTTGATTATTAACTTCTCTTGTACACTCATTAATGTACCAATGAGAATGTGGAGTATCAGAAAAGATTTCAATATTCATCTCACCAATAAATATAGTGGTTAATTTTCAAATCTGTACTAATTATTATCTAAAAAATCTTCTAGTATTGAATTGAATTCATATCGAGGTGGTCTGTAGAGTGCTATCAAATTTACTTTTTCAAATTGAGCTATTTGAATTTTTTATTACTATAAATTGGAAGTGATTCAAGGGCTCTGCAACGAAATAACGCGTTACAAAACAGCGTGTAATAAAACAGCGCGAACAAAAACACCGCGTAACAAAATAGCGCAGTAACAAAACAGCACTGTAACTAAACAGCGCATTACATATTAGCGCGTTACGAAATAGCGCCATTACCAAACAGCGCGTATCGAAACAGCGCCAGTCATAAATGATGGTTAAAAATCAAAAAAACCTATTCAACTCCATGGTTTATTGGACAATAACAAGTCAATCTGAAAATATAACAATTAAATACTCAAATTATAGGCAACAGACTTCAAGTAATCTTCAATTTGGTCAAAGTTATAATTTCTGACTAATCTTTCCAATCGTTTGTTCAGTTGCACATAATTGCTATTATTTCTCTTTTCTTGTCTGAAGCCGCATTTGAAGCGAGTTTTAAAAATTTCAGCCTGATGCCGTTCCTTTTTCAAATGATTGATCAATTTATGAATAGATGAATCTTGGCAATTGTAGAATTAAACCTGAACTGAAATAGGCTTTATTCGACTTTTAACAACTTGACATTGACAAAACTCAATTGAACAAAATCTCAACGAAGATCAGATTAATATATTACATTCATCCCCCCTCAGTTTCTCACGAAGTCCTCCAAATACTTCGGGGAATTCCTAATTCGAACTGGTCGTCCAACAGCAATATCATCTATGCTTCCTGGCATCTCAACTTGACTAACAGCTGTTCTTTCTGGCATCTCTACTTGACTAATTTCAGCTGTCTCCTGTGGAAGATTGGATTTTCGCTTATCCATCAAAACTAGATCGGTATTGCCATTCGAAATTGAGTTTTCTTGATATAGATTTGGAGTTGATTCACTCAACAAGGTCATATCTCCTCGAGGAGCTAAATGTCGGGTTGAAACAGTGGTTTCTTTACCATTCAAAAAACGTACATGTGCATAATCAGGGTTTGCTTCGATTAGTTGAACTTCTTCCACCAATGGTTCGTACTTATTGGTTCTTACATGTTTTCTGAGAAATACCGGACCAGGAAAGGAAAGACATGTTGGAACTGTAGTACCATTAGAAAATCTTCGAGGATAACTGAACATCCTCTCGTGTGGAGTGCAATTGGTTGCTGTACATAACAAAGATCTTATTGCATGAAGAGCTTCTTGTAACACTGTTTCCCACTGATCGATTCTGAGTCTTTGTGATTTCAACGAAAGTTGAACTGTTCTCCATATTATACCATTATAACGCTCGCATTGGCCGTTTCCTTGGGGATTGTAAGATGTTGTATAACTTGAAGCTATACCAAGTGATCCTAGAAATCCTTTTAGTTCCTTAGATATGAAACAAGTTCCTCGGTCAGAATGTACATAAGATGGCGTACCAAAAATAACGAAAAGTTGACGAAGACATTTTATAACTGTCGTAGAGGTCATATCTGGACAAGCAAAAGCGAAAGGAAATCGTGAGTATTCATCCACAACAGTTAATATATACTTATTGTTTGTTGAAGAATGTAGAGGCCCTTTGAAATCTACATTCAACCTTTCAAATGGAGATGTAGATTTTATTAGAGTTCCTTGATTTCTATGGAATCGAGGCTTTACTTCTGCACAAATGGGACATGAGGCTGTTAGTTTACGAATGTCTTCGATAGAGAAAGGTAAATTTTTACAGCGAATCCAATGGTTCATTCGAGTAACTCCAGGATGACATAGAGAATTGTGTAGATTATAAAGAGTCTTCCTGTTATCTCCATTCAACAATGATGCTGAAGTTATTCTCGAGAAGGTGTCTGCTACTGTATTTTCGATTCCAGGTCTATATATAATATCATATCTGAAACAAGATAGTTCTAGGCGCCACCGCATGATTTTATCGTTTTTGATTTTACTGGAAACCTTGTGATCAAACATGAATGAGACCGATTTTTGATCAGTGATCAACTGAAAATGTCGGCCAATAAGAAAATGTCTCCATTTCCGCAGGGCTTCTACAATAGCGTATGCTTCTTTTTCAACGGATGAATGTCTCTGTTCGGTACTTGAAAGAGTTCTTGAAAAGAATGCTACAGGTCTTCCATTTTGAGAGAGTTGGGCTGCGATAGCAAAGTCTGAAGCATCAGTTTCTACGGTGAACATAACGGACTCGTCAATTGATTTCACGACAGCACTGGAAATAGTTTTCTTCAAAAGTTCGAATGCTGTAATAGCATTTTCAGACATGGGATATGTTTTACACTGTACCAGTGGTTGAATTTTCTCAGAGAAATTGGGAACCCATTTCGAGTAATGAGAAAACATTCCCATTATACGGCGAAGGGAAGCTATACTATTTGGTGGGGGAAGTTCCAAGAGTGGTTTGAGTCTCTCTGGGTCTGGTTTGATTGTTTTCCCCGTAATAGTATAGCCAAGAATATTTATTTTGTCAGTGGAAAACATATATTTCTCCTTGTTCAGCGTTAAACTATACTTCTCTGCAGCATTCATGAAGAGTTGTAAATTATGATCGTGGTCCATCTTGTTCGATCCACAAATGGTTACGTCGTCCAAATACGCATAGGTATCTTTCAAACCCTCACTTTCGATTATATTTTGGATTGTCCTCTGGAAGCACGCTACTCCATTAGTCACTTCGAATGGAATTCTTCGAAATTGGTAAAGTCTACCGCAAGCTTCAAAAGCAGTATACTTCTTTTCTTCATCTCTGATGGGAATCTGGTGGTACGCACTGCGTAGATCAATTGTACTGAATATTTCGTACTTTGCTATCTGATTAACAATTTCATCTATCCGTGGTAATGGATAAGCATCAAGTAATGTAAACTTATTGATTGTTTGTGAATAATCAATTACCATTCGCTTTTTATGAGTTTCGCTTGAGGTGACTAAAACTTGTGCACGCCACGGTGAGTTACTTGGCTCGATGATATTTCCTTCTAATAGTCTCTTTACTTCATTATTAATGAATTTAGAATCATCAGATGTATATCGGCGAGATCTCACTGCGATAGGTTTACAATTTGGAGCCAAATGTGAGAATAGAGGAAATGGATCAACATTAGCTAAAGCTAAATTACGTACTGCCAAAGAATCTCTTGGTCCACCAAAAGTCACTTCTACACCTGAGTGCTCTTTGAGTAAATCATGACCTATTATCATATCTGCACACAAATCAGCAAGTACCAGTAATTTGAAGTTTTCGTATATATTCTGCAACATTTTGATGGTCACAATACAGCATCCAGTCACTTGAGACACTTTCGACGTAGAGGCCATGGCTACATTACATGAGGAAGGAAATATCTTCATTTTTCTTGCTCGTACTATTTTATTGTTTATGAAACTATCCGAACTCCCTGTATCAATCAACGCATCTGTCATAATTCCATTAACGTCAATTTGAAGGATTGCTCTTGACAGGCAAGCTGGAGATGCAGCTGAAATCGTAGCCAGGATTGTTGATGATGTCTGTTTGGTGGAGTATTTAGTTGATTTTGCTGGATTGCCTCGAGATTTACAGACTTTTGAAAAATGTCCCTTCTTCCCGCATCCATGACAGTTGCAATTTCTAGCTGGACACATATCACGAGGATGATAATCAAATCCGCAAAAGAAACACTTAGCAGAAATTGCGGAAGTACTTGGTTGATCGGAACATTCTTGAATTTGTTCGGAGCGATTGTCTGGATTCATATTAGCTGCTGCATTAAAGGATCCATATGAGGATACATAAGCCTCTGAATGATGATGAGCCATTTCAAGAGCTTTGGCTTTATCGAAGGCATCTTGTAAGGTTAGTGTATCATTTTCAAAAAGTCGTTGTCTGATGTGAGGAGAGCTGAGACCACTGATGAACGAATCTCTTATGTGATCATTTTTGTTTTCGTCTGCAGATACAGATTTAAAATTACATTCTTTGCTCATTTCCTTTAGAACTTGTAAATATTGGTCAATAGACTCACTGACTTGTTGACGCCTTGTTGCAAGGGAGTATCGAGCAAAAATTTCATTGCGTGGTTTGACATAGATCTTTTTCAAGTTTGCGAGTGCCTCATCATAGGTTGAACATTCACTGATAAATGCATAAATAGTGGGACTGACATAGTTAATTAGGATATTCAGTTGATTTTTGCTTTCTGTAGCATTGACAGCTTCAATAAAATTCTCGAATGACCGAATCCAATGTCTCCACTGTTGAGCGGCAGTACTAGAGCTTGGTTCAACTTCTAACCTTTCCGGTCTGAGTATTTTATCCATCTTACGTAGATTAAAAAAAAAAGTCGAATAAATTGTAGAATTAAACCTGAACTGAAATAGGCTTTATTCGACTTTTAACAACTTGACATTGACAAAACTCAATTGAACAAAATCTCAACGAAGATCAGATTAATATATTACAGCAATCTATTGAATGATGGAAAGAATTGTGCCAACCTTCTAAAGAGTTATTTGTTCTGGGCAAATCATTTTTGGTTCCCAATGTTCCCAATGTTCCATCAATGGGGCCAGTTCTTCTGAGGTTGAGGAATCCTGATTGTGTGCGATTGCATGGAATGCTCGTTCAACATCATCTTCAGGAAAAAAACTCAATGCTAGAAGCACATTGGAGCGAACTCTGAAACTTTCATCCGACCTGTAGATTGTGGTCAGCTTGGATTGTTGTATTTTTCTCCATAAATTTTGGGACAGATGGAAAAAACAACCATCAATTTTTGCCTTCGAAAATGTACATTTCACGGCATTCATTGATGCTAATTCAAAATCTGATATGATAGTAGAGGTACGTAAAAGCGGCTCTAAATTGACTAATCTTCTGTTTTATTGCGCATGAGGCAATACATAACTGGAACGGCTTTGTCATCGACTAGAACATGAATTGTGAACAATTCTAAGGAAAGAGTTGGCGTAACTTTGAATGTGCCATCGATACTCAAGTGCTTGAATTCATTCATAATCGGGAGGATTCCAGTTACTCCGAAGATGAATATTCTGTCGGCGTCTTCTATACCAGAATCCCACAGTGTAAAATTGTCTCCTCTTTCTGTTAATTTGTGGTTTTCACCAATAGTGATATCCTTCACGGAACTATAAGTGGGTTGTATCATACCTTCGCTGCGACGTTGGCGATGTATGAGTGTCCTGGCAGCATCATATGTCGGTAATGAAAATGAAAATTCTTCCGTAATACCGCTAGTAGATGCGTGGATGATATTTCGTGGTCTCTCTTCGGTGCTTCTCGCAATGTCGCGAATTCTCTCCTTCACCTCATGTACTTCATTTTCCGCCAAATCAGGTCCATGATTATGACTAGTTGTCGCTTTAGGCTTTCCGGAAGTAACAAACAATCTCCCCTTGCAGGCAGCTTTTACGCATCTCCATGATTCGGAAAGAATATGCACTTTATCTCGTCTATACCTATAATCTTCATACATAAGTAAATCTTTCCATTTCTGAGTTTGAAATCTCCATTATTATAACAATGTTTACAGAAAATTGATGTTTGTTGTCAAGTTAAAAATGCAAATAACGTATCTATGGTACTATTCATGAATTACATTTCCATATCAACCTCACTCCAGAAAATAATAAATACTATTAACACTGATTCGGTAGGTATAGTGGGTGATGAGATTTGAGTTGATGAAAATTTCATACATGTGAAATCCGAATAAGAATTGGCGCTGTTTCGATATGCGCTGTTTGGTTATAGCGCTATTTCGTAACGCGCTGTTTAGTTACAGCGCTGTTTTTTTACTGCGCTATTTTGTTACGCGCTGTTTTGTTCGCGCTATTTATTACATGATTATATAATAAATCATATCCTGCAATGTTGAACAAAGTTGTATTGAGAATTTCAAATGTTTCTGTAAATACGATTAAATCAAATTCTTTCTCAAACTGGCTAATAAATGTCTTTTCTTCTTGAAAATTTTTGGAAATACTACGAATATTATAATGATAAATTGAAAATTCATTATTTTCAACAATTTCAGTATTGACAATTTTTGTTCAAAATTAATTCCGAATGAATTTATAGTAACTCAACTTTGTCTGCTTTTCTTTTCTTATGTATATTTTCATCTAATCTGTAATTTTCAAATTCAATTCAATTTCCTCTTCATGTTTGATAACTATAAGGTTTATCATTTTCATTTTCTCTTACAAATGTTTTTCCATTCTTGAACCAAACAAACTTGAATCGAAACTTTCTCAATTCTCTTGATTTTCCAAATGAATATATATTTCTTGGAGTCAATTCTTCGTTTACATATATAACCAAAGGTTTTCCTTCTATTCCGACTTCCGATGATGATGAAAATCCTTTGGTTTTAAAGTATTTCTTTGATGCTTGGAAAATTTTCTCCTTTGTTTCTTTATTTTTCAATACAATTTTCACAGTATTTGATGTTTTTTCATCATTTTCTTTCAATCGCTGTATTTGTTTTATTTTTTCTTTCTGAAATTACAGTCCAATCCTTCTGAATATGTTTTCTATAATTTCCTCGTTTCGGACATTATTTTGTTTACTAACACCTTTTATCTCGAGTTTATTCTTGAATTTCAACTCTTTTCCTTCGTTAATAGAATGGTTTAAGAGTTTTATTTCTTGTTTCATAGTCGCAATGTCTTTTTTTTAAGAAACATTCTCTATATTTATTTCTCTCCTCTCTTTTCTCAGTTCTTTCAAAATAGTTAATACTTCTTGGTTGTTCTTGGTATCTTGACTCCTTCTTAATTATTCGACTTGAATTCAATGGAATGCTGAGGGTCTCCAACTGTTTTTGTTAATTCTTCAATGATTTCATGAACTTGTACTTCCTTGTAATGTGGGTTTTTCGCTACATTTGGGATATTTCCTGCCATTGGAAAAAAATCCGAAATCTTTCATGTTTAAATTGGAGCATTCAATATAATACCATTTCCTACATTCTCTTTTACACTCAATTAAAGTTTGACTGAGTTTGATAATAGCATTACACTAGCACTTTTTTTGTCCTAACCGTTAACACTTTCACAGAATCTTTTCTTTTTCTCTTGTGTCAGTTTACCGGCAACTGGGTATTTTATTGGTAGAATATTGGTACAATATTGTATATATTGGCAAAATATTTGAAAGGCAATTTGGCAAAAAAACTAAAAATTTGAAGATATACGTTCAATACTGATTGAATAGTATTGGCGAAATATTCTAGAAGCTATATTGGCCTCAAAATATTCAGCGATATTGGTACAATAGCTGCTTTCAAGCCAATCGAAAGTGGGTGGGAAAGGGAGCCTTGAACGGTATTCTTGGAATCCTTCAATCCAGATTCAATAGTCTTCAAATTGTTTGCAGGATATAACCAAAGAAGAAGGGAAACGTAAGGTTTTTTTAATAATAGACAACCATAACCAATGAGGAACAAGAACCTTCCGAAATATTCTTGGTGAAGAGAAAATTAAAGTTTTCAAAAAATTTTCCGGACAAACTGATGATGAGTCCACATATTTCTTTCTGCTTTCTGAGCTGTGGAAAGAATTCCATACTGTGGGGAAAAGAACTGAAGAAAAACACAATCTGGAAACAAAGTAACGAAATGGATTTAACTCATCAAGATGAATCTGAGTTGACTACCATTGGCATCCAACTGGAATTAGGACAAAATAGTATCATCATCATCATGAGTGAATCGACTAGACCAACAGTGCGTGATCATGAATATCTATTTCAAAAAAATATCGAGGAATAAAAAATTTTGGAAATAATTAGGTATAGATTAGAGCAAAATAAATATTGGAAAAGAAAACCTAGGTAAAAATAAGTTTGAGACCATTTTGAATGGAAGAGAATTGAAAACGACACTTACAGAAGATATTGAGAATCCAGATGATGAAGGAGACAATAATTTGAATTAAAAACCAAAGTGGATTTGTTCTCAGGAGAATTATCAATAGTTGATTTGGAAAATATTCCCATTATTTTTAATAATATGCCGCTGCAAATAGAAAGTGATGTCGTAATCAAGAAAATTCACACTATGACCAATAAAAATAATAGAACATCCACAGGTAAATTTGAAAAATATTTCAAAATAAGCAACATCGCAGAGAAAATGGTATAGGAATCCAGAGAGAATATAATTCGTAATAACCGGTACCAATAAACGGAATCAAGAAGAGGAGAAGCTTGCAAAGGAGCTACAGAACAAAGAAAAGAAACGAAGGCGACAAGAACATGATTCAGCAAAATTCAAAATAAACAAGAGGTCAGAGAATGAAAAGATAGAACTTCTAAAAAAACCGAATGAATTTACAACGAAAATATCAAATGAAACAGATTTTGGTGAATATTTATGGAAATGCAGAGGTATCTCAACGCAAAGATCATATTAGTGGAAACTTATTTCAATACGATTCCAGGCTAGTCAGATCAAAGAAATAACCAAAACACACAGTCGTTGTTATTGAAAAATACTAATTCCATAAATATTACTGGCGAAGGTGTTTCCAATTCCATTGGAGGATACTTTTTAAAAAACTCTACTGAAAATATGGGAATATCAATTAATTTTGTAATAACCATATGAAAAGGCACAACCTTCATTAATAAAATCCTGCAATTTATCATTGCAGCACGTGTTTGAACAAACTAATAAAATCTAGAAGTCAATACTATATATTCATTCACTTAAGGTTCTGAGTTACAAAATCAATCGGGACGTAAGAGCTAATACCACATCATCCAAAGGCCAATATCTGTAGTAGAGATACTAATTATTACTGTAGAGTAGAATAGGATATTAAAATTTTGAGAAGTTTGAAGGTTTTCTTTTGCTAGCAGAATGATCCAATAGTTTCTAGAAAAAAGTTCAAAGTTAACTCTATATTTTAGCACGTGGTAGATTGCATCATTCGTTCAAAAACGCCCTTCTGCTCATATTCATAAACAGGTCAGATCTTAAAGGGCCAATAACTATCCCAATCAGACTAGACTTGGCCCTTTTGGGTTTAGCTAGAGTAGTCCAAAAAGAACTCAGTCTTGTGACGATTTAGTCATGGCAAGAGTTTTATTCATCTCTTTTTACATTATTTAGCTTCGTTCATTCAAAATATTTATTTAACTTTCTCCCAGTTTCACTATTGTTATTCAATTAATGTTTATATTCTTCTGATTTTCCTGAGTTTCAATAGCTAGCTTTCAACTTCAGCACCAACGTCATGTCGCATTGTGACTATGAGGGAAGCAATCTAAGATACGAGACAAGGTGTAACCCTATATAGTGGAGGCACCTGGCAGGGGGAAAGAGAACTCTCCGACCATTGGTGCCAAGAATGGACGATCAGCTGAACTTTCATGGATAAGTAAGATAAACCCGTTAGTGTTCCTAAAACTGTCCGAAAGAATGTTCCAGATGCTTTTATCCCGTAGACAAGTATCGCCTATCGTAGTTGCTGTAATGACTTCTAAGGACCGCACTATTAAAGCTTATTCAGTGGTACATGTACCATATTTTGAACAGATAAACCAAATTCATAGATTATTGGTTATTATCTGTGACTCAATTTTATTATTATTCTTCATGACGCATTTGACAGACCATCACTATTAATAATCAAACAGAGTTAATACATCTCAGTTGCCAGTCCCGCAGTTGAATAGGTAACGATAGCCAGTCACCCAGGGTACCGAACGAGACAGTTCTGTGTTAGCAGAAACAGGATGAAGAAGAAAGGCCAGAGCTGAAGAATCTTATGTTATTAACGGGACCGGATCCCCGTCACAGTGAATTTGCCACGAAATAGAATTTTTTTGTTATTATTTCAGAATTCGAGTCATTTATTATTAGAATAGGGTTCTGTTTGTATTCTACCGCTTTCTTAGAAGAGTGGAAAATTAAGTGAATACATTGATCAGTTCATTGTCATATCGCTAACCAGTTCCATCGCTACATGAACAAAAGATAGGTTTGAATGGAAAGGAGTTAGTGATGTCGTCCTGAGAAGCAGTTAGTAATGGAGCTCTGTGAGAGGTAGTAAGTAATTGAGTCCTGTGGTAGTTAGTTAGTAAGAGGTCCTGATTCGGTCCTTGCAGTCAGTTGGCCGTGTAGGCTATGATAGCCCATTAATATGTTTATGTTGTGTTGTTGTATGCTATATACACTATACTTTCATCTCAATCGATAATCGTACCAAAATTTCAAAGTGTTATAATATGTATGTTCTAAGCTAATTGAATTTTACAATTACTCTTTAGAGCCTCACTGACTTACTACAAAAAATTTACTTATGCATATAAACTACCCAGATGGACTATTCTATTCTATTTGCTGTACACAGAAAATTATTGATATTCTCAGATGCCTCACGGTAGGCCCTGCTTTCAGTGTAGAAGGCAGATATTTGGATAAGCCAAGATCAGTGACGTTCTTGAAGAAGACCCTACTACTCAAAAGTGTCATCTGTCACGTGTTTTCTGGGAAAATATAACCTTGAAAGAATTAACTATCACACAATAATCTATGAAGATACATTACTCTGAGAGGCAGTGAGAAGAGTAAAGGAAAATCATGAAAGCAAGAATATTCGTGAAAATCTCGAAAAAACTTACCGTTCACTCCAATTTTCACTTCAACTACGTTTGATCGATCCAGGTTGTACCCATATCCAGGCAAACTCTGGAAGGTGAGATTTTCACCAACAAATATATGCACAGTTGGTGGTGTTTGATCCAGTATAGATTCACAGATGAAACGGTGTTCTGCTGCACAATAAACATCAATCCAAACCCCCTCTTGTAATATTGCAATGCAAGATTCGGTTTCATCAGGATCATTTGGTTCGTCGTAGTCAGAACTCCAGTTCTCATAAACAATTTCATCTCCCTCATAAGACCAATACCAAGTACTTTGATCAGGAGATTCTTTCCCCGAAGTCCAAAATCTCGAATGCTCTGTAACACATAAAATGTAGTTCAGCAGAAATTCAGGGAATATGAGGAGGATGACTTTTGTGTGAAAACATAATTTATTGATGAGAGAAGATGACAAAATAACAGCAATTATGGATGAACATATCAGTCCACATATAACATACAAAGTTCTCCACCCAGTGACTCTTGACTCAATATTACATTATATGAATATACTGGAGTTTCGTGATTGAAACACGTGTCGAGGTGTTGAAATAACAGTTTGGTGTCGAGAAAAACTCCAGTATATTCATTGCTACACCAAAGGTTCCAAACAGTGCAGTGCAATTACATTATACAGGGTGTAATCTAACCTCTTACACTCCTGTGGAGGAGGGGTGTATAAAGGCATGTTAGAACGAATGGCAGGTGTGAAAAATGCGAAAAAAAAAATTTGAGAGTTTTAAAATTTTGTGAAATGTGGGTCGACATTTTGGGAACCTCTGTCCGCCATCCTTCCTGATCAGAAAAGACAAGTGCCGTTTGAGGGAAGACACTGAATGTCAAATCGTATTAAGATTACGTTTACACTGGTCTATATAGAGAGAGACCCACATTTCATAAAATTTTAAAATTCTCAAAATTTTTTTTCGCATTTTTCACACCTGCCATTCGTTGTAACATGACTTTATACACCCCTCTTTCACGGGAGTGCAAGAGGTTGGATGTCAACCTGTATATCAATTTAAATACTCCCACATGACGAGGAGTTCGGAACAGAATATGCTTTTACTCGAACCTAATTCAGAGATATAAAAATTATCATATTCTCTTTGGTTCAGCTTGGTTTTTCCAGAGTGCTGAATAGAATGTTACTGAAATCAATCACTACCTTGTTATGCAGTTGACTAGAATAGATCTCTGTTCAATTTAAGCTTCCTCGGTCATATATTGGGATTCTGTAATAGAACGTGCTTCTTGTATGACCACCTAATTTCTGCATCATCTTCTTATACAACGACTGGTCCAATCATTTACGAAGTCTGCGAAGTCAGCATATGCATACTGTGATATACAGGGTGTACCGTAAAGACCACGTCAATGAAAAAATAACCACTCTGAAAGTCTTGCCGATTTCAAGTTATTTTTTTTATAAAAACAATGAATCTTTGCCTCTCTTAGCAGTTTTTTCCGTGCAGGTAGTGCAATTTTACAGCGTTGTAATTATTATTCTCAGTCAAACAGTGATGAAAGATTATTCTAGCGTCTGCATTAAAACATACATTTTAATGTTAGAAACGTGTTTTTGGGAAGTTCAAGTAGTATATTTTTTTTGTTCATAAAGTTTAGCCCATCATAGTGGAATGAAAATGTACTGGGCTACTGTTGCACATTACTTCATTAAATTGCCTATTCTATGGTGATTTCAAGATGGTATAACACAAGTGATTTGATTTTATTGAAAATATGAACAGGATGTTCATAAAGTCAGTTGTGGAATCATCTGCGATTGAAAGTTGGAATTTAGTCGCTATTTTCCATCGTACAAGATAACCTCTCTTGGAAGGGATTCATGTTGTAAAGAGAAACATTCTCAATTGAAAATTGAACCAATACATGACTCCTCTGGAAATGGAAAACCCTACGCAAAAATTGAAGTTACTTTTTTGTAATATCTAACAGAAAACAACTACTTCCCCGGCTAAAGCCACGCTGGACATTGAACTACATCTGATAGATATTGAGAAGGACCCTATATAACTTGAGAGAGAAAATCTGAAAATGAAAATTTGCATTTTCATTCAGATAGTTGATTATTTATTAAATGTCCAGTTTCCATTGGAGATTCTTATCTATGAATGAGATAAGGGTGAATGTTACTCAGAAGTATCACTCACAGAAAATCGCTCATTTCATTGATGCGTGAATTGCATCTCTTTCGCTTGGCCTCCAATACATTTTGGTCGACAACAATCTATTTCACTCTTCTAAGATCATCAGGGAGGTCGGAAGAATTGGAAAACATACTCTTCAGAAGCAATTTCACACTGTAATGAGGAATTGTTGGACTATTTCTTGTGCGGTGAAACTTTGAAAATATTTTTCTGACATAAAACCTGTCATGGGAATGGCATGTTGATTTTATTGAAAATATGAACAGGATGTTCATAAAGTCAGTTGTGTGTGCGACTGAAAGTTGGAATTTAGTTGCTATTTTCCATCGTACAAGATAACCTCTCTTGGAAGGGATTCATGTTGTAAAGAGAAACATTCTCAATTGAAAATTGAACCAATACATGACTCCTCTGGAAATGGAAAAAACCTACGATAAAATTGAAGTAACTTTTTTGTAATATCTAACTGAAAACAACTACTTCCCTGGCTAAAGCCACGCTGGACATTCTGATAGATATTGAGAAAGACCCTATATAACTTGAGAGAAAAAAATCTGAAAGTGAAAATTTGCATTTTCATTCAGATAGTTGATTATTTATCAAATGTTTCATTACCAGAGGAGTCGTGTATTGGTTCAATTTTCAATTGAGAATGTTTCTCTTTACAACATGAATCTCTTCCAAGAATGGTTATCTTGTACGATGGAAAATAGCGACTAAATTCCAACTTTCAGTGGCAGATGATTCCACAACTGACTTTATGAACATCCTGTTCGTATTTTCAATAAAATCAAAATGCCATTCCCATGACAGGTTTTATGTCAGACAAATATTTTTAAAGTTTCACCGCACAAGAAATAGTCCAACAATCCCTCATTATAGTGTGAAATTGCTTCTGAAGAGAATGTTTTCCAGTTCTTCCGACCTCCCTGATGATCTTAGAAGAGTAAAATAGATTTTTGTAAAATGTATTGGAGGCCTAGCGAAAGAGATGCAATTCGCGCATCAGTGAAATGAACGATTTTATGTGAGTGATACTTCTGAATAACATTCTCCCTTATCTCATTTATAGATGAGAATCTCCAATGGAAACTCGACATTTAATAAATAATCAACTATCTGAATGAAAATGCAAATTTTCACATTCAGATTTTTTCTCTCAAGTTATATAGGGTCTTTCTCAATATCTTTCAGATGTAGTTCAATGTCCAGCGTGGCTTTAGCCGGGGAAGTAGTTGTTTTCTGTTAGATATTACAAAAAAATTACTTCAATTTTATCGTAGGTTTTTTCAATTTCCAGAGGTATTGGTTCAATTGTCAATTGAGAATGTTTCTCTTCAAAACAAGTCATTTGTTATCACAGAAAAAATATATGTCTATTTTTATCCAGTAGCAGATCTTTCAATAGAATGGGCAGCTGGTCGGTTAAACATCGCAAATAATTCTTGGCGTTCAGTGAGAGCGGTAGTTCGAAGTGGCTCAAAATTGCATCATTGAATATTCCCGTCCATGGATTGACTTAAATCGATATTGTAATCTATCTTCTCTCTTCTCGTGTGGATTCATGATATGCCAGCTATGCACATTGTGGAGATTCATGTACCTAACCTTGGTACAGAGCAAAATCGAGCTCGTGCTGGGTAATCTCTGTTCTTTGACAAATGACCCTACAATAGTTGGTGGAGAGCAACTCCTTGCAAGCAATGAATAATTTTACTTGATGTAAATAATTGTGAAAGTGAGAGTTTCTCACGTAAAAAATTGAAATTATCCACTAGGTAATGCAAAATCGAAGATTTCCTAAAAGAATTGACCAAGTTTATTTTGTCAGAAATGTACCCTTTTGTTATACAATTTTGAAATCACCACAAAATGGGCAATTCATTGATGTAATGTGCAGCAGTAGCTCGATACATGTTGATTTGTGCTAAGCTTCACGAACAAAAAGATATACGACACTAAGGTTAACAAATTTCCACAAATTATTGTCTACGCGACATGTTCCGATACACTGTATCTGTTTCAAGCTAATTAAGTGGTAGCTCTGTTAGAGATTAACAGGTACCTACATTGTATTTTCAATCTTAATTTTCATTATAGGTTGGTCCTAATCACCTCAATTGATAAGAAGGGTATTTAAGTAATGTTCAAGGTAGATTAATTTAATGTATTAAATTCGCTTGAAAAACATACATTGTATCGAAACATGTCGCGTGGACAATAATCTGTGGAAATTCAATCGTGTTTACCTCAGTGTCATATACTATGAATTTCCATCAAGTAACAGCCACGTCAATAAAAAAAAATCTACTACTAAATCTTTCCATAAAAACATTTCTCGCAGCCCCCCTCTATAATGTTCTGGAAATGTTTTCAATGTAAACGTTAGAATAATTCTTCAGTATTATTCTACTGAAAAACTTGATTAAAGAAGTGTAAGATTATACTATTCCCACAGAAAAAACTACTGAGAGCGGCAAAAATTCAATATTTTCATAAAAAAAACAAATATCTCGAAAACGGTAAGACTTTCATTTCGGGTATTTTTTATAGCAGATAGGGTATCCTTTGATCTACATCCTGCTTAAGTTTGACGTGGTCTTCATGGGACACTCTGTATGTTCAGTCGGTTGATTTTTTCTTGTGTACACTCGGTGTATCATTGAGATAGATTATTGTTATGGCAACAAAATGATTAGAAATTGATAGTGACATTTGGTTATATATTTTCGATTTCTGTCATCAAAGCTGTCCTGCAAATATCTCTATTTTATCAATGTGGTATTCTGAACAATAACAATCATTCATTCATCGCCCAGTACAAGTAGCGAATAGCAGTTGTCAAGCAGGCAGGAGGTGGATCTTCTTTGACATGTTATATTCATCCATTCTATACTTATTATTGAACAATTTTCGGTACAAACGCCTAGTTTGACATTTGGCGACGAGGGGCTGAACTTTCGTTTACTGGAAATCCGATGTGGAAAAAACAATTTAACGTCGCGATTGTGGACCCTCAGCCAATTGTAATGGTACGTACCATTTTGTTATGCTGAAATGCCCTGATGCCAATTTGACCTCTTCGTATTACTGGAAATCTGATATGAAAAAAAAAACAGTTAAACGTCTCGATTATAGACTCTCAACCTATTTAAATTATACTATTTCTGTTTTGCTTAAATGTGCCGTTGCCAAGTTTTGGTCACTGGGATTACTGGAAATCCAATGAACTTCGCGATTGTGGGCCCTCAGCCAATTGTAATGGAAATTTAATACGGAAAAAACAATTGAACGTCACGATTATGTATCCAAGTTTTGGTCTCTTTGTATAACTGGAGATCTGATACGAGGATAGTTCTTAGTGGGCACTGAAAATTGAGAAAATCGCAATTTTTCGAATTTCGAGCACGTTTTACTCGAAAACGGTGCATTTTGGAGAAGAACTCATTGACACCGTTTTTGTAGAGAACTTTATGCAAAATATTATAGACATTTGTTTTTGATATAAATGGATTTTTCAATATCACTCAGAAAATCGCCCATAACAATTTTCCGGAAGATTTCCCTGCTTATTGCTGTCAGAATTCGGATTCAGCGGGTCAAATACATGAGAAAAACTTTGATGATCCCGTCGCATTTCATCGGCCACGAAAGTCTCTCCGCCATCGGACTAAAAGGCCATTGAATTGTGCAACTTTTCTCTAATTTAACCAACATTGTAACTACAACCGTTTCGAAGATCCTAATGATATCTCATCATTATCTTGGACACACTGTATATAACTGTATAGTATATTACTGCATATACTACTTTTAAACTTACCGTTAGTAGACATAGCAGCTACTACTTCATCGGTTTCTTCTTCACTTTTGATAGTTAACAGCCTCATGCTTCTGTTATAGCACTCTTGCTCAGCATCAAAGTAGTTTTTCTAAAATAATCAGAGAGTCAGATTCCGAAATTTTTATGGCAGAACATTTAATTATGGCAGAACATTTAATTTCGGCAGAATATAACGTTTGTTTATATTGATTGAAGTTGTAGATGAAAATAAGAGTCTCTTTTCACACAAAATAAAAGAGGCAAGCGGTCTATAAAGTACTTTTTATAAGATAGTTCATGTAAAAACCCGTTTTTCGTCCCAACAAAATCGCTTTGTGGAATTTTTAAACAAGCAATAGTGAATAAAAACAGCTCTTTTGTATTTTTGCGAATATTTCAAAAAGTATTGGAGTAATCGTTTTACAGTAGATAGAACTTCTGTGGAGAATTATAAAACATATGAAATGGTTTCTAATGAGATCATTTTTCAAAAATTCATAATTTTTATAAACTTATAAATAAGTGGTTCAACTGTGCGCAAGAAGATTTCTGTTCGATGTGTAGTTTTTGCACAATCGCGTTATAGACAATTTAAGGAAAGTCTTTCTAAATGCGCCGATTTATGGGAAATCAACTTATTCAAGTTCAACACATTTCCCGCCTCTCAGGTGAAAATCCAAAATTTAAAATTGTAGATATTGATTTCTACTTCCAGATGCCGTTTACAGAATTTGAATACGACGAGCCTTAAAATCGGCGCATCTTGCAAGATGTGCCGTTAAATTGTTTATAACGCGACTGTGCAAGAACTACACTTCGGACAGAAAACATCTCGCGCACAGTTGAACCGATTATTATTATCTATCAGTGTCCGCAATATTACTTGTCCAGCTTCAGATTTATAAAAATGGTCTCTTTTTCAAACTTTTCCTGGATTTTCTCAGTGTAAAATACACCAATCCGGTAGTATGAAAATCCATTTTGTAGGTTTTATACATCTCTACAGAAGTTCCTTTGACTATATAACGATTTATCGAATATTGTTTGAGAGAAAAAGTTGTTATTTTTTTCACTAGTGCTTGTTTAAAAAATTTCACACAGCGATTTTGCTGGAGTGAAAATAAATAAAAATTAGTATAAGCCAGTTGCGTCTTTTATTTTGTTCGGGAAAAACCTCTATAGCTTGGTCTAAACCCAGCCTGACTAATTCAAAATCAATCCATGTGGTTCGTTTAAGAAATTATTGAAAACAACCTTGTGAACAGATAATAACGATGGAAGTGCCCCATAATCCCATTTGAATATTTTCAGGAAATAACCCTGTATAGAGCTTTGTCAGTAATGATTCTCAAAATACAAAAATGCACCATCGATCTTATTGAAAAATACTCGTATGTTGTGATATTTAGTTTTCTATAGATTTTTGACGAATATCCATTCAGAATTGAAAATTTCATTACACGCAAATGATATCAGAGCAACATCACTAGTCGATATGATCATAATACAGAATAATTTCAGTCAATACCGTTGCTGATAAAGTTTGACGACTGACATCTTATTCAAATCTAGTCAATAGGGAATGTCTCCAATTCAAAGGTTGAACGTGAGTGGGCTTTCTGCTAATTTTGATCAAACTTCGATATGTTGTGGCATCTTTATCACATAGTCTGATTCACAGATCGATTCAGTGACCAGTTATCGAGCTAAAGGGTGTCAAAAATTCGATTTTAGCAATTTTGGGTATTACGCATCGGTTTGATTTTTGTGCTCTAATTCGAAATAAACTCATCAAATCTATGTTGTAGCTCTTGAGTCCCTCCATTTGAATAAGAAATAATATCTCACAAAGGGTGTCGCATTACAGCATGGCAAGACAATTTTCATAGCGATAGATAAATATAAATACCACAATTGTTTAGATTTTCACTCGATTCATAAAAACTAGAAAACGAAAGGTTAGAATTTGATTTTTTGAAAAAGTATAGTACTTCATCAACTACATGAGGATTCATATGATTACCTATCTAACAGTATCTGGCTTTCCATATACAGGGCCCAATTTAAATTCTTGCAAATGCTATATCTCATTAACAAATTTAATTATTTATTGCAAATTGTGCATGTCAGTTACTAGAAGGAGGTGTGGCACTCAATCCCCAGAAAGTAGTGTCGGTGATACCTTCTAAATTGTTTCTGTTCTGTATTTGTACGACGAACCGATCAAAAGGTAATAGGGGGAGGGGGACCAAAAGGAGCTACACTGTACAATGTAAAAACCTTCGTTCTGTAGGTATTTTTTGGGAGTTCATTTATCAATGCTATTTCAAGTAGGTATACATTCTAACCTCAATTCCATCGATCAATTTTTCTTGTAACTAACTACTTAGAATTTGAAAAAATAACTATTCAGGTGAATAAAATAATCATGATGAATTTTCCATTTCATTCTCATACGCAGAGGTGTTGACAAAATAGTATATTTCATTACGAGTTCATAAAATAGGCTTTTTTCCGTGCGTGCGCGACATGTTCCCGTGGGAGGCGAAGCCGAACACAAGAAGTCGTGCAAGTACGGAAATAGTATATTGTGCAACAAGTGGGGAAAGTTCAACTTTTCTCACTAGTGAGAAAAAGTACTTTCCCCACATCTTTCACACTATACTTTTCCTACAACTGCAAAAATTAAAAAAATACAAGTAATATTTATTTTTTCTACAACTGCACAACCACAATAACAATAAAATAATATTCAATAGAAATTGCGATTTTTATGAAAGCACGAATGAAAACTATCTGAAGAGTTTAAAAAACTTCTAAAATCTGATAGTTCTGATAACTATCTGAAAATGAACATCAGCCAACTTCCTAGCCAACTAGTTTTAGTCGATTTTTGTTGATTGTGGGCAAAGTGACGTGAGAAAAAATATTTCTCACAGTATGAGCAATAAATCGTTTAGAAATTAAGTAAGCTATGAGAAATACGCTACTTTTCATAGCAGTTGCAGAAAAAAGCATTTATGGACGAGTAATGAACGATATTTTTCATTACATCTACCTGAAAACCACAAATTGTTAAGAAACATTTATTTTTAATGCTGAAGAAACGATAACATTTAAATAGGCAGCTATAATGACACCAGCTCACGGAAAAAAACCCTTTTTTAGTATGCTGTTAAATAAGCATGTAAATATAGTAGTTTCAGATAGGTATAATGAAAATGATATTTAACTACGTGTTTGAAGGGAAAGTGTTTCACCAGCTATTCAATGGGGTATCATAAGTAGAGGTTTCTATTGAAAGTATTTGGATGCGGGTGGTAAATCAGGGGGGGGGTGATGGGGGTGGCAGGAGATAAGAAGGGGTAATGGGGAGTCATTTCAGTTTACCTTTCATATCCTAGTAACAGTCATGGACAACTCACAATAATTATTTAAATTTGTTCATCTCATAGCATAGCATTTGTAAGTATTTATATTGTCCCCAGTACATGGAAAACCAGATATTGTTAGATAAGCAATCATATGAATCCTCATTTAGTTGATGAGGAACCATACTTTTTCAAAAAATTGGCAAATTCTAGTGGTTCGTTTTCTAGTTTTAATGGATCGACTGAAAATCAAAATGATTATGGTATCAATAACAAAAATGGATCAAGCAATCCAGACTTCTGCCTCAACCTGAACAATAGGTAAAATCGTCTCCAACAGACACTATAGTCGAAGTGCTCTTTGAATCTTGGGGTCAAGATGTTTTTCGATTGCGTTGGGTGAGCTGCCCTGCGCTGATGATTGGCAATAACATGAAACTAGTCCGTAGGTGTTTCCACATGTGGGTTGAGACATGTTTCGGCGTTCAGATTGGGAGAACATTGCAAAGTAGTTCTTGTAGAATACTTTGCCAAGAATCTAACAGATATAATTCAATAGTCGTAGGAAGCAGTAGTTGTTTTCTGTTGGAGACTTGCCGACGATTTTACCAATTGTATAGGTTGAGACAGAAGTCTGGATTGCTTAATCCATTTTTATTATTAATATAATGGGCTTCTGCCAAGTGGTGTCATAAAGTATTTTCTTTGAAATTATTTGGCTTCAGACGAAGTCGACACCATAGTCGGAGTGCTCTTTGAATCTTGGGGTCAAGATGTTTTTCGATTGCGTTGGGTGAGCTGCCCTGCGCTGATGATTGGCAATAACATGAAACTAGTCCGTAGGTGTTTCCACATGTGGGTTGAGACATGTTTCGGCGTTCAGATTGGGATAACATTGCAAAGTAGTTCTTGTAGAATACTTTGCCAAGAATCTAACAGATATAATTCAATAGTCGTAGGAAGCAGTAGTTGTTTTCTGTTGGAGACTTGCTGACGATTTTACCAATTGTATAGGTTGAGACAGAATTCTGGATTGCTTAATCCATTTTTATTATTAATATAATGGGCTTCTGCCAAGTGGTGTCATAAAGTATTTTCTTTGAAATTATTTGGCTTCAGACGAAGTCGACACCATAGTCGGAGTGCTCTTTGAATCTTGGGGTCAAGATGTTTTTCGATTGCGTTGGGTGAGCTGCCCTGCGCTGATGATTGGCAATAACATGAAACTAGTCCGTAGGTGTTTCCACATGTGGGTTGAGACATGTTTCGGCGTTCAGATTGGGAGAACATTGCAAAGTAGTTCTTGTAGAATACTTTGCCAAGAATCTAACAGATATAATTCAATAGTCGTAGGAAGCAGTAGTTGTTTTCTGTTGGAGACTTGCCGACGATTTTACCAATTGTATAGGTTGAGACAGAAGTCTGGATTGCTTAATCCATTTTTATTATTAATATAATGGGCTTCTGCCAAGTGGTGTCATAAAGTATTTTCTTTGAAATTATTTGGCTTCAGACGAAGTCGACACCATAGTCGGAGTGCTCTTTGAATCTTAGGGTCAAGATGTTTTTCGATTGCGGTGGGTGAGCTGCCCTGCGCTGATGATTGGCAATAACATGAAACTGGTCCGTAGGTGTTTCCACATGTGGGTTGAGAAATGTTTTGGCGTTCAGATTGGGAGACCATTACAAAGTAGTTCTTGTAGAATACTTTGCCAAGAATCTATCAGATATAATTTAATAGTCGTAGGGGGCAGTAGTTTTTTTTCTGTTGGAGACTTGTCGACGATTTTACCAATTGTATAGGTTGAGGCAGAAGTCTGGATTGCTTAATCCATTTTTATAATTAATATAATGGGCTTCTGCCAAGTAGTGTCATAAAATATTTTCTTTGAAATTATTTGGCTTTAGACGAAGTCGACACCATAGTCGAAGTGCTCTTTGAATCTTGGGGTCAAGATGTTTTTCGATTGCGTTTGGTGAGCTGCCCTGCGCTGATGATTGGCAATAACATGAAACTGGTCCGTAGGTGTTTCCACATGTGGGTTGAGACATGTTTTGGCGTTCAGATTGGGAGAACATTGCAAAGTAGTTCTTGTAGTATTATTTGCCAAGAATCTAACAGATATAATTTAATAGTCGTAGGGGACAGTAGTTGTTTTCTGTTATAAACTTGCCGACGATTTCATGTATTGTATAGGTTGAGGTAGAAGTCTGGATTGCTTGATCCAATTTTATTAATAATTTATTGGGCTTCTGCTAAGAAGTGTCATAAAATATTTTATTTGAGAGAGAGTTCTATGAACATTATCTTGCCATGCTGAAATGCGACACCCCTTGTTAGATATTATTTTTTATTCGAATGGAGAGAATTATGAGCTAAAACTTAGATGTGATGAGTTCATTTCTAACTGTTACAAAATTGATTTCATCAAGATGTTTATGATTTGTTTTATTATGTTGTTGTCATGTTTTTATGAACACATTAACATTGAAATAAATGAAATTGTCCAGAAGTTGTTAAATTTCTTTATATCATTGAAATCTGCTGAAAATAAGATATAGTTCAACAGGTTATGGGCCCAGAACGATTCTGCTGAAGCTGTAGTAGACCCACTGAAATACCTGTCCAATAAGCACTGAAATTTGAAAAGTTTTTTCCATTTGTCATTGTGACAAATTTTGAAAGTGTTCCAGAAAGATGAATGAAAAACTTGATTTTGCAAGAATCGTGAAATTTGATGGTTCAAATTTTCAACTGTGGAAATTTAGTATCTCCATTGCCCTGAAAGCTAGTGAATTATGGGAGATCACAACTGGTATTGAGCAAAAACCTCTGCAGAATGATCATGATGCATTTAAGTTATGGGAGAATAAAAATAACCGAGCAATGGTTATTTTACTAGCCACCATAAGTGAGTCTCAGCTGACCTACCTCGTGAACTGCCAATATGCTCGCGAAATGTGGACCAAGTTGAATACCATACATGAACAAAAAACCGAAGTATCGAAACATATCATGTATCAAAAGTACTATGAACTGAAGATGACGAGTGGTCAAAGGATTGCAGGTTTCATATCTGAAGTGGAATCTGTTGTGAAACAATTAAAAGATATGGGGGAAAAATTATCAGATGTTGCTGTTATATCGAAAATTATAAACAGTTTGCGTCCTAAATTTAACATGTTTGTAACAGCTTGGGATTCAGTTGATCAGACGAGACAAACTCTTCAAGAACTGATAGCTAGATTGTTGAAAGAAGAACATAAAATGAGTATTAGTGATGAAAGAGAAGAAAATTTAGCTCTAGAAGTGCAAGCGATGAAAACCTACAATGCCTCTAAGTCAAAAAAGAATCCTGATGTTGCGGAACTGAAGAAGAGAACGAAATGTGGTCATTGTAAGCAAATTGGTCACTGGTGGAGAGAATGTCCTCGAAGAAATGACAATGAAAATATAACCCACGCAGATCGGAATTTAGAAGCATTTGCTGTTGATGAATTTTTTGATTTCAATGACGATAAATCAGATGATTTCGTTGAAGCAGATGCTCTCATATGTGATATAACTTCAATAATTGAAAATTCCACTGAAGATGATGAAGATATATGGCTGGCAGATACTGGTGCCAGTGTTCACATGTCTTTCCATGAAGAATGGTTTATAAATTTGAAACCAGCTGAAAATGACCTTATCGTTAGAGTAGCAAATAATAAAACTATCAAAGCTGTAGCTGTCGGTGATATAAAAGTCAAAGCTTTCGTTGACAATGTATGTAAGAATAAAATAATAACAGACGTCCTGTTCATTCCTGAACTGAAACGAAATCTATTATCAGTTGGAAAGATGACTGACAAGGGTTACACCATGATTGCAAAGCAAGATCGTTGTGAGTTTATAAATTCGTCTGGTGAACTTACCTGTGTAGGTGTGAGGAAAAAATCCATGTTCAAAATGTTGCTGAAAACAGAAATATCTTCCGAATGTAACTCCGTGTCAACAAGAAGTGATATTCAATTGTGGCATGAAAGATTAGGTCATTTGAATCTTGAAGCCGTTAGACAAACAGTACACTGTGGAGCTATTGACGGTATTATTTTTTCCGATAGAGTTGGAACGTTTTGTGAGAGCTGTCAATATGGGAAGCAAAAACGTAGAACTTTTCCTGTATCGCACAGGACGAAATCTGAAATCCCACGCGAAGTCATTCACTCCGATTCATGCGGGCCTATGAATATATCATCTCCAAAAGGATCCAAATATTTTTTGATTTTCAAAGATGAATGTAGTGATTTTCGAATGGTTTACTTTTTGCAAAATAAATCAGACGTTTTTGAAACTTTCAAATCTTTCGAAGCATTAGTAAGAAGGCAAACTGGAAATTCGATCAGAACACTTAGAACAGACAATGGTAGAGAATACACCAGTCATGATATGAAGAAGTATCTGCAACAACAAGGAATAATTCACATTTTCTCCGCTCCATATGCACATGAACAAAATGGTTTCATTGAGAGAGACATTCGAACAGTTACAGAATGTGCAAGAACGATGATGTGGGCAAAAAATGTTCCAACAGAACTATGGGCAGAGGCAGTGAATACAGCAGTATATATCCTGAACAGATCTATAACGCAATGTACAAGAAAATTGACTCCTTTTGAAAAGTGGTACAGAAAAAAACCGACCTTGAAACATCTGAGAGTATTCGGTTCTGTAGCGTACATATATCAACCGAAAGAATTCCGAAAGAAATGGGAAAAGAAAAGTCAAAAGGTAATACTTGTTGGATATGACAATGATTCTAGTAACTATCGCGTTTAGAATGCGGAGAAAAGAAAGATATTCATAAGTGCAAATATTATTTTCAATGAATCAAAAAGTAATGGAAATGAAGAAAATGAAGAAAAAGAAGAAAATGATGTGTTAGTTTACCTGAAAATGAAAGAATCAGAAAATGAAGAAAGAATGCTGAATGAAAATGATCAATATGAAGAAAACGAAGAGGAATATTCAAGGGAAAATGAAGTAATTGTTCAAACTGAAAACGGCAGTCACCAAATCAATTTAGAAAATCATGAAAACCATCAGTATCAGTTGAGAGATAGGAATACTTTGAAACCACCAGATTTCTTTTCGTTAGTGACCGAAGTTGAAAATCCACAATCATATTATGAAGCTTTGAACAACTGCGAACATAAAAAATGGTTCAAAGCAATAGAAGAAATTGAAGCTCTGAAAAGAAATAATACCTGGTCACTGGTTAAAGCTCCTGAGAACGTTAGCATCATAGATTCCAAGTGGGTATTCCGTAAAAAACACGATATTAATGGTTCAGAAAGATACAAAGCAAGGTTAGTGGCCAGAGGATTTTCTCAGAAGGAAGGAATCGATTACCAGGAAACTTTCGCACCAGTTGTGAGATATGAATCAGTGAGACTACTTCTTGCCATAGCAGCTGCCGAAGACTTAGAAATCGCACAGTTCGATGTGAAAACAGCTTTTCTCTATGGTGAATTAGACGAAACGATTTTCATGAAACAGCCAATAGGTTTCGAAGAATCTGAAGGTCTTGTTTGTAAGCTGAATAAGAGCCTTTACGGACTGAAGCCTCCGCGATGTTGGAACTTCAAATTCAAAACCTTTTTGACAACTTTCAAATTCAAACAGACAAACGCAGATCATTGTGTTTTTGTCGGAAAAATGGATGGAAATCATGTGTATCTAGTTCTCTTTGTTGATGACGGATTGATATTCACGAAATCTACGAATGTCATCGAAATTATTCTGTCAAATCTGAGAGAAAATTTTGAAATCACGGTTGGGAATTCAAAATGTTTCATTGGACTTCAAATTGATAGAAACAGAAGCAAAAACTTGTTATCAATCCATCAAGGAAACTTTATACAAATACTTTTGGAAAGATTCAACATGGTGGATGCAATACCAGTAGCTGTACCAATCGAACCAGGTACCCAGTTGATGAAACCAAAAGAAAAATGTTCAAACCTTGACGTTCCTTTTCGAGAATTGGTTGGAGCTCTGTTATATGTAGCAATGAACAGTCGTCCAGATATTGCATATGCTGTAAGTCTTGTCAGCCAATTCTCCAATAATTTCAATCAAGAGCATTGGACTGTGGCAAAAAGGATTTTGAGGTATTTGAAAGGAACGTCGAATTTGAGATTGGTTGTTTTATTATGTTGTTGTCATGTTTTTATGTACACATTAACATTGAAATAAATGAAATTGTCCAGAAGTTGTTAAATTTCTTTATATCATTGAAATCTGCTGAAAATAAGATATAGTTCAACACTAACAAAATTCACTTTCGAATTAGAGCACAAAATTCAAATCGATGCATAATACCTAAAATATCTAAAATCGAATATTTGACGCCCTGTAGCTCGGAAACTGGTCATAGCATCAATCTGTGAATTGGATCACGTAATGAGGATGCCAGTATCTAGAGCATATCAACATTTGAGCAAAATTAGCAGAAAGTCATTTTACGTAGTAAATGTGCGGGGTCCTTTGTTCGGGTGGAATATGAAGTTTTCCGTATAGTGACGAAATTGAATGAGGATATTATAATGTGAATACAAGTTATCAATCAATATTAATAATCCGTTATACGTTGAAAAAAAATTACTCGTCAAAGCGTAACAACAATTTTCACCTACCGTATAGTTACTTATGAAAATACTTTTGCCTGTCTTGGCTGGAAGCGAGTTGGTAAAATGAATGGACTCCATGTTTATATGCACTTCTAAAGTATCCATCCGTGCAACAACTCCCGATGCATTTGAAAACACTAATTTTTCATTGAAATAAACATTCAAGATAGGTTCACTACATTCAGTTATTTCAATTTCTTTGGCAAGGTTTATAAAGGAGTGAAAAAATGTTTTGTTCAACGGCCTTTCTGTTTTAGCGTTATTTTTCATGATCGTTCCAGAGTCGGAAGTTGGATCAGCCAACCCTCTTTGGACTGTATTGATGTTACAGATATGTTCTATGGAATTCTGTATCTCCATAGTCACACAGTCATCTTCCTCAGGATTCCAGCTAAAGGTCAATTCAGGATGTTTTTCAGAATTGCACCAATGCACTCCAATTTTGATTTCTACTCCGGATTGCCAGTTGTTGGCAAGGGTTCCTAAAATTTTTTTTGATTGTTGAAGTAGAGTGGGATCGTGATAAGTTATACTAATAATAATTAAAGTTATCAAAAAAAATTTTGGAAATCTTTTTTTTATTCAAATGCTGTAAAAAGAAGAAAATAAATTTTAAAGTGAATTAAACCTATCATTTTGTTGTCGCGAGAAGTATCTTTGTATTTCTTATTGTGAAATAAATTCAATATTACCTCAAGATTTATTCTCGCGACAAGCTCTCATATCATTTGAAATTTTATAATGTAACAAAATGATGGGTTCAATTCACTTTGAAATTTATTTCATTCTTTTTAGTGAATTTAAATGAAAGATTTTCTATAAAAAGTTTTATTTTTGAATTTATTCACTTCTTTTTTAGTTTTCCTTAGATATATTTCTTAGTCTGTTCATTTCAATCAATGCACAGACAAATGCCTGTTAATTTACCATTGGAAATTTTTCCGAATTTCTATGCGTTCTCTATCTAGTTTTTGGAGTGGGAAGAGGAGTAAATTATTTAAAAACCATATCAATCAATGGTCAGATAATTTTCACTATTTTAAAGAATTTTTTCGATTTCTATTTCATGAGTTTTCCTTTTTTTTCGTGACAGGAAAGAGGGCTAGCCCTCGATCAATTTTTTCATCATTATTTTCCATGCTCGAAATTCTTGACACATTTTCCGTTCTCCATCTAGCATTTGAGGGGGAATAGAGGGGTTGAAATCTCTATGATACATAATATTCGACGGTAAACTATTTTTAACTAATTTTACGGATTTTTTCGATTTCACTTTCGCGAGTTTTCCAAGTTTTTTTCGAGCTTTTGGGGGTCAGGGGAAACAATTTCTTTTTTCGTACCATGATAATTGAGGTTCAGATATTTTCGACAACTTTTACGGATTTTTCCGATTTTAATTTCGCAAATTTTCTAATTTTTGTCGAGAAAAGGGGAAGCTAGCCCCCTCTATTGATTTTTTTCGATATAATTTTTGACGTCCAAAACCATCAAGAAAACTTCCCAAACCCTACGCGTTCTCTATCTAGGAGAAGATAGGGACAATTCTTCCTTTCAAACCATAATATTCGATGGTCAGATATTTTTCACAATTTTTACGGATTTTTCCGATTTTAATTTCGCGAGTTTTCCAAATTTTTTCGAGAAAAGGTGGCCCCTACCTAATTTTTTTTTCGCTTTAATTTTTGACGTCCAAATCCGTCGAGAAAACTTCAGAAACCCTACGCGTTTTCCATCTAGCTTTCGGGGGGTCAGGGGGTGATAATTTTTTATATAAACCATAATATTCGACGGTATTTCACTATTTTTACACATTTTTCCGATTTAATTTCGGAAGTTTTACAACTTTTTTCAAGCCCCCCTTTTTTTGTTTACGGTAATTTTTGACGTCCATATCCGCCAAGAAAACTTCCGAAAACGAGTTCTCTATTTTGCTTTCATGGACAGGGGGGCAGGAGGGCAGGGGGACATTAATGAATTGTCATCGGAACTGAACCATCATGTAAAATTTCAATTCCATAGGATAAGATGAAGTGGTTCTAATTCAACTTGCAAGATTTGCACCCATCTAACACACAAACATACACACAGAGCAAGTTAAATAAAAGCCTTTGATTAATTAAAAATAATCTTTGCTGCTTCTGAAGTAAAATATATTCTTTCAAAAAGAAATTTGGGACAAACAAACAATAACTCAAATCTCTTGAAATGAATAACATTTAAAGAGGAAGTATAGTCGAAAAAAGTAGCTATCGAAAGTCTAGCGATACAGAATCAGCTGTCTTAGATGTTATCATTCAATTTCAACTTGATATAGACTCTCATAAGGAATGTGGTATAGATAGATAGATAGATAGATACGTTTATTGCCTCTTAAAATACATTTTATGGCAATAGTATACTGTCAATAGATCTTCGTAAAGCAGTTGATACCGTAGATAACGAAATGTTGTTGATTATTATGTATAAAATCCTATTTATGATTGGTTCCAAAATTATATTTCAGATAGAAACCAGTTTGTCTATATACGAGACAAATGCAACTCTGAGAAAACTGTCATATGCGGAGTTCCACAAGGATCCAACTTGGTACCAATCCTTTTTCTTATTTATATAAACTCTTTAGCAGATTTAAAATTATCTGGAAAAAATAAAATATTTGCTGATGACACTATAATAATATATAGCGGAAAAAGTCAACGTAATATAAAAATGATATAAAAAAAATATTATTTGCGTTCATTACAAAAAAATTGTCGAACGATAATTTGAAAGATCAGATCAAATTCAATAATGAATACATCAATTACTGTACGATACAGAATTTCTTAGTACTCTTTATAGACAAAAATGTATTATGGGCAAGACATAAAGAGAACTTGAGGAGGTAGATTTCACCATTAGCAGGAATTATTTTCAAAATTCGAAGTTTGCTTCGTCTCAAATATATAAAATCCACATATTTTTCGTTGCCATACTCTAAATTTCAATATTTGATTTTAGTTTGGGGCACTGCTTCGACCTATTTGCTCAAACCTTGAGAATCATTACAAAATAATATTATTAAATGTATTTCTGAACTTGATTTTCAAGAACCAACTGTAAACTTATCCAAACCAAGTAAGCTACTGGATATACATTCTCTATACGAATTGCAAATTTGCACATTCATTCTTCTTATTAAGAATAACAAGAAACATTTCACTTCAATGTTCGAATGTAATAATGACCATCACAATCACTTGACCCGACAAGCCCAAAATTTATATGTCAACAAAATTAGAACAAATATTGGAAGAGCAAGACCTACTCTGTTCTTACCATAGTGATGTATTTACAGATCGAAGTTGTCATCTCAATATTTCAAAAAATATGCTTCTAACACAGATTGAATCAGTAATTGATCGGTCATTTAGCCCGGTACATATCAGTACGCTGAATTCCATTTCAGTAAAAAACCACTATTAAATAGACACGTTTTTACTGACCTCTTTCCTGAAGCAACTTATGTAGATCTTCTTTATGTTTAAATCCCTCCGTGACTTGATTCAGTATATTTTGACATAATTCCATCGCTGCTACATCATATACCTAAAAAAAATTGATCAACCGTTGAAATTTTCTACCCACACATTTTTTCCTTTTGTTCTCATGAAAACGAAAATCTTGTTAATTGTGTAAATTGTGAAAGCAGAGGCAAAGTAGGTAGGAATTGGTGTACATATTGAATTTCTGCAGGCTAGATGCTTCAAGGCAGTGAGTACTGATGCGTTTTCGTTCGACGGAAGAAAGATGTTCGGCAAGTCTCCAAAATGACAACAAAGGCGTATGAAGACAGAGTTCGACTGGTCAATCTCAGTGGGACCGCTGACTGTGGAATAATTGATTCTATTTCAGGAGAACATGAAAATATTTATAAAACTGAAACAGATAGCCAACTTTTCTGCAGTGTTCCAGAGAAGTGAGCGGGCTTGTAAGCCTAGCATCATCGATGAGACATGCATTTTTTTGTACATGATCTAATAATTGTAGGGTGTGTTTAGAAGCTGTATTCCAAATATGGGAACAGATTCTAGGACAGGTTGGATTTGTGCCTTATATATCATGATCAATTGATTGGAACTCTGGAAGCTCGTGGCAAGAAACAGAAAAACAAGTTTTGAGGGGCGCTTTTGGTAATTGACCTTGTGGTGATCTGTATTTCAATTGAAAAAAAGTTTTCAATTATTTAGTCATCAGACTGCAGCTGGCCAGCCAGCCGACAATGATAACTGTTCTGTGAATTTATAGACTATAAAATATATTGATAATGTGCGTTTCTTAACGCCTACGCAATTGGAGCGCGTTGAAACCGACATGTAAGCGATTGAAATCATAAGATATTTTACAAGAAAACTATCAAAGTGCTAATAATAGCTGTAATAAATGTTGCCACTGTAAGTTTGTTGCCCATTAGAATAAGAAATTATGTGACTCTCGAGGATATAAAATGACCAATAGCGTATTCTTGAGCCAGTTCCAAGTTAGCAGTTCATAATTTGTGGTCCTCATCCACAGTTTGTGATGTCAAGTCCCGAGTTAGCGAGTGCTTAGTTAGTAGTTAAAATTTTTGTTTATCTGTTGATTGTCGCCAATTTTGCAAAACAGGCGCTATGTGGTTTCAGTTTGTTATAGTTTCTTTTCACGCAAATGGCAGTGGTATTTTGTAATACACATAACCAATATTCAGACAAAGTTTGAAGGTAAATAGAGGAATATGTAGCGGTAGATGTTTAATATTATTAGACCACAAAGTTATTTTACCTGTAAGGGTCAATGTGAATATTAGCAAAAGACTGTTAACAAGTAAGTATTCATCAAAAGTTTAACATCAGTTTTGCAAAAATTTCCGAAGGTACATTACAAGTTTCAAGATAAAGCAAATGTTTGCTTTCAAATTGCAAATTAAGTTAAGTTCAGTCCACTCAGAGCGAAGAAATTGAAGTGTCCTCCCGAAACTTTGGTTGTACCGTTTCTCCCTTCGCAAAAGGTCAACCCTCCAAAACTAAACTGTATTTTCGTTTTTCAACAAGTGTTAAGATTTATCCCTGCCATGCGTCAGCATTCACAGCGGTAATAGGACATTGCCCTCAACATGCTTTTCTTAAGTAGGGGATACGCGATAAATTACTTTACTAATAAGGTGGTATGGCTCTCAGCTGATATTCTTACCTGCCTCATAATCGTTAATGCCGTATTACCCTTATGTTGAACTGAAACGAAGTTTTTTTCCGTTCTTGAAGAGAAACAGAGTTTGGCCACAAGTTATTCAATGTCACTGTCGTATACTGGGCCATGCGAAGCGAATTTTCAGTCAGTTAGTTTCGATTTCTTTTCAGAGTTAAGGAAAATTTCTTGATTATTGTTGTGAATTCTATATAAGTGAGGTTTTGTATTTCGTATATTATTTCAAAGTTGTATGAATTAATACAGAGGATTGCGAACAATAATCTATAGCTGATGTAGCTCATTTTTCTTTATTATACGAGACTAGTTTGATTATTGCTTACTGTGGACAATAATCGTATTAATACTTAGATTGAATTGAATTAAGATAAAGAATAGTTTTCTGAGTTTATTTTACTGTCCTGGATTTCGAAGCATGATATATACGTTTCGTCAGTGCCATATACGTCAAATTATTGAATCATTACTCAGCCGCTCGAGTATTAATTTCTGATATTGCGACTCTTCAGGTTTATCTTTTGTTCCGACATCAGATTAGTCTCTTGGCGGAACAAAGGTGCGCTGTCCCGTCTTATCGTTACGTATATGGTGCTCTATAGGGTGTTACAACCTCACCCTCGTGGCTTTCTCATGGTAGGTTACTGCTGATGGTAATAAGTAGCATCGAAATGAAGGTCTTCATTGATATAGATACAACTGAATCAATTATGCGCGCCACTCTGAAATCGGCGTTTTTGGAGAAAAGGCATGCGAGGGTTTTGTTCATATGGATTCATATCAAGTTGTGGGATACCAATTCTAGAATATTTGATGAGTCCGTACTCAAATCATTCGTAATAATTCCTCGTTCTCTTGTGGTTTTACGGGTTGATATCATAACTTTGGAAGAGAAAGCAGAATGAAGGGAACTTTCATCCGCAAAACTAAGCACTGGCCATAAGGTAGCTTCTAATGAATCATTGATATGAAGAATAAACAGTGTTGATGTCATAATGAATCCCTGCGGAACACTAGCATAGGTACAGTGTCGCATGAAACTAACAACCACCACGTACTGATAACTGAAATTTTTCCACATCTGTCAATTTGCCAAGAAATGGTTGTTGACTAAACTATCCATTAGAAGTGATTGATTTATATACTTACCTCCTTACTGGATGAGCTGCAATTTATATCTGAAACGAAATATTCATTTTCTTAATAAACGCCATGGAAAAACAATTCATCAATTCTACACAAACATAAAAAGTTTTTCCAATTATTTTTTTTTTATTTGAGGCTGATACGTTATCACTTGAAATGAAGCCTCAAGCTCTCAAGGAAATTGAAAATTTCAACGTTCTTTGTTTTTTATACACTTAATATTATCATTACCTTCTTACTTCTATACTATATTGGCAGAATATAGGTACAATATTGTGAACATATTGGCAAAATATTTGAAAAGCAATATCGGCAATAAAGAAATGTGAACATTCAGCGATATTGGTCCAATATCACTTGAATAATATTGGCGAAATATTCTTGAGCATTATTGGCATCAAAATATTTAGCGATATTGTTACAATATCCCTTGTTCTTTATTATTATAATATTGGCAAAACATTTCAGCGTTTTATTGGCGAGTATGAAATGTGAACATTTGCGATATTGGTACAAAATTGTTTGGGTATTTTAAAAATAGAATTGGTGGAGTCTTTTCGAAGCAATAATGCCCTCAAAAGATTCAGCAATATTGGTACAATATCAGTTGAATTTATTGGTAGAATATTCAAAGTGAATATGCCTTGGTGAATTTTTGAATATCGAATAACTCGGAACTTCTACAATTACAGTTCTCCTTCAGTTAATCAAGGTGACACGAATCTGCCTTTTGGTGGCCATAAGCACTGAGTGAGCTATCTTGTATATGTATATGTTTTTTCAGGTTTTAGAAGATGTTCTATATGTAGATCCACATAGCGGTTTTTTTCTTCAGGTTTGATAATGATATATTTAAATATGTTTAATTGAATATTTGGCCAATAGTCAAATTTCAATAATATTATTGAGTATTCTCTGTAATATTGTATCAATATAGATGTTGGAAGCAATATATCAACAAAATTGTTTCACCGATACTGGTGATATCGAACCAATATTGACCCAATATAGGTAAATACAATTCGTTGAATATTGGCGGAATAATATTCAACCAATGTGTGATCCAACTTGGATATACAATGTACCTTTTTTTCCTTGTATAGAAATGAGAGGAATATTTTGATAACAAAATAGATATTGTGAACAATATAAAAACAATATTATTTTTCCGCAAATCGCTGGGAAATTTTGACATTCCTGACAAAATTTCTTAAAGAAAAAGTCAAGACTTCTTTACTGTAAGGAAATGTCATTCCCTCACTGTAAGGAAATAATATTTCCTTACAGTTGTTAGTGTTCTACATAAATGATTGAAAACATATTGTTTATGAGGAATTTTTTCATATTTTGAAAACATCAATACCTTGCAGAATACATTTTGAGATTAATTTGTTATATTCACAGTTATTTGACAGTTAGTACAATTATTGAACATAGGAGGAACATTATTAGAACTATGAGAAACATTTTGGACAACATGCGGGGTGGTAGGGTTATTTTGTTGAATATTTTGTAATGTGAACCTCAACCTTATTGTTAAGCGATTCTTCGATATATCCTTCAGCAACGTTTGATGACTAACATCCGCCATGCCTCTTTAAACTAATCATGTCAACCAATATTGTCGCAGAAGACCAATTTTACTCTTGCGACGATCCATAAAACGTTTATATGCATTTTCGTACTTTTCTCTTGATTTCTTTGGCAATAATTTTAATGAAGCAGTATTCACTGACTCAACCAGCTCTGGACGAGTCCCAGGAATGAAAATTCCATCATCACTTATCATTTTACTTTTAAGAACACCAGCAATCAAATTTACAATCGTCAAGTTTGACAATTCAACCTTAATACGTTTCCATAGTAACCCAAGTAATTTCTTTACGAATTTCAAAGCTCCATTTATTTGTGAATATAATTATTCGCGATTTTTTCAAAATTGATTGAAATCTGTCCAATTTCCTAGCGATTTGCAGAAAAATAGTATGTTTACCTCGTAGGAAAAGTCCCATTTTTGGATTCTATGTTGCTAAGTCTTGGCTTGCGCCTTGACTTAGCAATCTTCACAGTCGCCCAGGAATGTTAGACTTTTTCTACCCGGTGAACAATACACTATTATCGATATTGGTAAATACCATTAAAACAATATTGACCCAATATAAGTTAATATAATTCGTTGAATATCGTTTTTTTATCACTAGAATCGATATGAGTGGAATATTGTAAAAGAGTTGGATGTATAATCAATGAAATCCAATCGAACAATTACCTACCTTTCTGTTTGATGGTTTCAATGCGAATGTCGATACCATTGAACTCGTCCTCCTTGAAATTTTCTGGAATCACCACTCTTTCTTCAAAGGGTGTTTCTTGGGGCGAATTCTTCTTCACTATTTGAAACTTTGTGGAATGATCATTTGAGGCATCTGAAAAAAAACAATGAAAGAGAGAATCGCAAACCCAATGTGATGGAGCCCCTCTTTTGTCGACTCCCTTCAGGTCCGGTTAGATCTGATGACGGAAAAGAGGCGCTCGAAACGTCCTAAGACGTTCGCAAACTTGTGAAGTTCGATTTGAGTCACGAAGTCTAACTCTTTGTGTTCGAGAGGTCAAGTAGCCTATCAGTGCGATACCATGACAACAGAAAAACAATACTATTTAAATATAAGTATATCAAAAACAGTTAGGAGTCAATAAGGGGAAAAAGGTACATAAACAATTCTGAATATACGTTCACATATATATAAACATACAATCTTACAACAATTACGAACCTTATAGTAACCAGAAGTATAGTCAACCTGATACTTGTATTTTAAATTGTGTTGTGAACCTTAACCTAAACTTCACCTGAGTTTACCAAAACCTAAAAATATTAGACCTATTAGAAGAAAATAACTAGAGAAACTAGAGAAAATACGGTTTACTCAATGCAATGCTTATTAAGTTTAATAATCATTCATATCTGTTGTCAGTTTTGTAAAAAGAGATAAGTTATGGATTTTCTGATAATATGTGGTGGTTGTATCTTAGTTCCACTGCGTATGTTGTTGTTTCACTTGTAAATGTTGAATTGAAATCGTTGAAAAATAGAGTGGTTCTATGTGAAGGTGCTGAAATTGAACATTTAATTCTTACGTTGATGTTATGAACGTTGAAGTGAAACGCTAATTTATATTACAGGTATGAAGGAATTTCAAATGTGATAATTCTAAGGAATAACCAGTATCAGTATATTTTCAGTTTGTCTTCCAAGCGGACCCAGTTGAAATATTTTGGTGGATGGGATATATTGTCATATTTTTGAACAACTGAGGAACATAACATATTTTTGGCGGTCTCAAGTAATTTCGGAGATACGAGCCTATTATTGAATGATAACTAGTTTCTTATAGCACTCGTATTTTTCACGAAAAGTACACTCAGAATGCGTAATTTCCACCAGCACAATATACTCTCCTTGATTCGCCGGTTTTACATTTTTTTTTATTGAAAACTGTACATTTTATCAAAAAATTCTTCCTTCTTTCAAGAATAACAAAAACAACAAATGTATGCTGTTTTGTCAGGTTGGTAACTTAGAAATCAGTTACCGCAAACTTTTCAAAGGCAAAAGAAACGGCAGCTTCCTCGAAATGGCGAAGATAATTTTGTGACGTTGCCAATGTGATTCCAGAAATATTCAATTCACGTATCACACAGAATAATTTAGTGAATTACTAGTAAAAAATAACTTGATATAACCACAACATTTTCCAATCAACACTAAACTACACATTTGAAATATTGGTATTTATAATGTTTCTAAATGAATGCAGACTGACAGAAGTTGGAGGACGTGACAAATTAAGGAAATGTGCGCAAACGTATGCATACATATGCGCTCACACATGTGCGTTAACATGTGCAACTTATGAAAACACAAAAAGAAAATCAGCGTTCGGTTCCACAAAAATACCGACCACTTTTTACCTAAAATAACTCACTTAATGATAACTTGGGCAGACAATAGAAGACTCGAGTACTAGCGTAGTCTACCGGGCCTAGCCCATTCCAAAGCATTAATCGCTTGTTGAAGGAAAAAACAGGACTCTGACAAACTGCTAGAACTCAGTAGAGCGCATCTCAGAGTTATAGTAGGTTTACTTACTGGCCACTGCAAACTCAAACATCACATGCATAAAATCGGACTTGCACAAGATGCAGAGTGCCGGCTATGCATGGACGATAATGAAACGGCTAAACAGATTCTGTGTACCAGCCCTGCAGCGGCCAGAACCAGATTCTCAATGTTGATTTCATTGAAAATATGAACAGGATGTTCATAAAGTCAGTTGTGGAATCAACTGCGACTAAAAGTTGGAATTTAGTCGCTGTTTTCCATCGTACAAGATAACCTCTCTTGGAAGGGATTAATGTTTTGAAGAGAAACATTCTCAATTGACAATTGAATCAATACATGACTCCTCTGGAAATATATATATATATATATATATATATATATATATATATATATATATATATATATATGAACCGCGTCTAGAATTTGTTGGAATTCGACGTTTCGGCTCACATTTTGGAGCCATTTTCAAGAAATTGGGTTTTTTGTGACTTGACGTCGAGGTCTCAATCTGCTTGCTCCCCAAGTATCGTCACTGGCTCTCTCTAAGGTCTCAATCTGCGTACTCCTTCGAGAGAACTCCGAGAATTTGTATTTTCCTGGGTAGGATTGTCACGCTGGTAGCTATAGCTGCCTCCGTGGCGACGTTAGTTGTTGCCTTGTAAGCACAAGGTCTTCTAACCGAAGCCACAAATGTGGTATATATATATATATATATATATATATATATATATATATATATATATATATATATATATATATATATATATATATATATATATATATATATATATAAAAGCCAGTTAAACTCAGATATTCTCAACCTAGGTGAAAGAATATCCTTGGGGATGCAGTCAGAAAAAAAGGCCTTGGTAGGAAAACTCTTTGCTAAATTGTCAAGCTTTCGAAAAACTTTATTTTCATTCTCAAGACATCTGAAAAATTATTAATGATGTAAACATAAAACTAATAAATGAAAAAAAAAACTTACTAACGTGAGGATAGTTTGAAGAAAATAGCTAATGCTTTTTCATCGGTCATTATGTAGACACAAGTTTTTTTTAAACAGAGATGACGAAATACGAACATATTGAAACACTGTAAAAACAGCATGTTATCTCGGTAGAGACAACTGCAGTAAATGATTAAAAAAGTGAACTATTTCTAAGGATTCACTTAGATTAACAATATTCGAAACATTTTAAATTATAACTTAAAATGTGTCAACCATTTTACGCATTTCGTTGCAGAGCACAGAACAAGAGAGAAAAGAAGGAAAGTGTTACTTGTCAGCTGTCAAATAACTTGTCAATGAGATTTGTGCCACCACGAAACTTGTTTATGATTATTGCAGAATGCCATCTACGGGGGATTAAATGAATTGGAGGAAAGAGTAATATTAATTATAGATTAAGCTAAGGTTAGCAACATCAGACCTTTTATTCATACTGTTAGGTTCATTATGGATATAAACCATTTCTAAAAAGTTTCTTTTAAGACAATTGTCCTCCTTTGCTAAAATTGTAGGTTCATTAAAATTGATGTGGTGAAAAGTATTGATACTGTGTTCAGCAAGTGCACAGCTGTTCTTTTTGAGATTGCAATCGCTCTTGTGTGACGTGATGCGTCCTGCCAAGTTGCGACCTGTTTGTCCAATGAAGACTTTCTCACAATTAGAACATGGTAATTTGTAAATGACATTAGTATTTTCTAATTTTGAAAGAGGAGTTTTTGTTTTGGTATAGAGATTGTTAACTATTTTGAGATTCTTTTTAGCAATGCGCAATTCCTGGGATTTGAATATATTGGAGAGTTTAGAAGTTAAATCTTGGACATATGGTAAGGTTCTATATTTATATATAATAGCTGGCTGAGGAGGATTATTATTATTATTAGAATTCAAAATATTTAAAGATAAATTTTGTGAAAAAGATCTCTGGTTAAGACCAGTGTTGGAAACAAATTTATTGATGATGCTTACAGGATAAGAGTTTTCTCTAAGGATTTGTCTCAACTCCTTTAGACCCTCCTGTTGATGATTTGGATGGGACAGACTTATTACTCTATTTTTCAATGCTGTGATCAGGTTGTATTTCATACTCTTGTGGTGGTATGAATGAAAATTCAGAAAACGGTTGGAACACATTGGTTTCCTATGCCATTTTGTGCGAAGAACGTTGCTTTCATCTCTACATACTCTCATATCGAGGAATGGGATACTATGGTTCTCCTCTACCTCTGAGGTAAACTGAAGATGAATGTCAAAACTATTAAAGTAGAAAAGAGTTTCTTCTACTTTCCCTGATGGCACTGATAATAGTAAATCATCCACATACCTCTTCACAAAGGGAATGTCATAAGGAATCAAAGTCAGAACATCCTTAATGAGTTCATCTAATACAAAATTAACAAGAATATGGGAAATCGTTAAACCCGTGGGAGTACCAAAGATTTGTTTATAATATGTGTTATCAAAGAGAAGAAAATTTGATTCAAATATAAATTCAAGTGTGTCTATGAAAGCACTCCAAGTTAAAGTACAACAATTTTCAATAATATCCCACTTGGTGGACAAAATGGATCTGACCACATCAAAGGGGAGGTTTGTAAACAAAGATACTACATCAAAACTCACCACTACATAATTGTCAGGAATTTTGAAATTATTAATAAATTTACTGAACGAAAAAGAATCCTTGATATAGTAATCACTCTCTGTATCATATGCTTTAGTCAGGATACCGGTAATGGATTTTGTCAAATTCCCATTAGGGGCGTTGACAGAAGACACTATAGGCCTCATGGCCAATGTAGGTTTAGAAAAAAACGCCTTTTTTTCTGACTGCATCCCAAGGATATTCTTTCACCTAGGTTGAGAATATCTGAGTTTAACTGGCTTTTTTCAACTAGTCCAGTCAAGAGACTACCCTTCTCTATATATATATATATATATATATATATATATATATATATATGTATCCACAGATCGTTGTTCCCTCCATGTCAAAGCTAAGGAGGACTAACCTCCAGGGTACCGCGTCAAATTTCATTCAAAATAATTGCATATATGGGCAGAAGGGAACATGCTGTATAGGTTTATCAAAAGAGGGGTAACAATTTTTGACAAAAAATTTATATATGTAAATATATATACAATTCGTTGTTCCCTCCGAGTAGTATATGTTTACGAGGAGTTCTGACAACTTAGTTACCTCCAATACTATTACCGTTCTTTGGATCGTATGCCCATCCAGTAGAATGAATGTATTGAAATAATAGCGAAATAGCCATGCTAATTGGCAATGGAAAAAATGAGAAAATTTTAAATTGCAGCTTCTTTGATAACATTTTCTGATCCCAGCAAAATTTAGATAAAATACTATTACTAGAGAGATGGGATAAACACTATTGCAAATAATGCTTGTTTTAGTTTCTTCAGATTTTTTCAATGAAATTTCTCATAACTGAGTTTTTGAGTTTCATTTCTGGATTGTTTTATGATGTTGGTGTTTGGATGGAGGGGATGAGCTGAAGTTCATATATCTGTCAGAGCTACAAGATTTTTTGTATAAATCGGTGATTATATAATCACCTTTTCTGATTCATAAAACAGTCCACTTGCTCGTGATCACTAAACAATAACTTGCTTCATTTTATATGGGATAGATTTTGGAATAAGAGAAGAATCCTTCCCGGATTCACTGCAGCCGTGAATGATTATTGTTTTTGTTAGGGATAGCACTGGTAATTTAAACTCCACAGTAATTCGCACGGGATCCACCCCTATCTACTCACAAAATTTCAATACTGAAATATATCAAATTGAATTGAAAATCATTCCAGATCCGAGTGAAGCAACTGATTTTCAAGCAGTGTGACTTTCAAAAGTAAATTATTTTGTCTATCGATGTAAATTGACTAATTTTTTTTCATCTTTCAATCACCATGCGAACAGTTTATGTGAACTATTGGTGAATAATGATGTAATATGATATAATGATATTAATTTGATTTTCTTGAGAACTTCAGAGAGTTTTTCACGTTATGGTCAAAGGTAGGGATGATATTTATTCAAATATCATTCAAACAATTTCGAAGTTTGGAGCCTGGGGAATTTATTCATGGAACAATGGGTTAGGGGCCTTCCATTTTTATGAACCTTGAGAAGACCATGTACAGGGTAATTCAAAAGTACTTTGCCGAACTTCAGGAGGTAATTCATCACAATATTCTAATATAAATTGTCCAAATAAATATATGTCCGGAAACGCTTCGATTCCAAGATAGATTATTTTCATTTTCGATTTTTTTTTAATAACTTTTTAAATACTGACCTTGATTAAACAAAAATTGGTATTGAGAGATTTTTTGAGGTGTCGAATTCGAACCTGATGTTATTATTGCTCCGCTCCTACTCGTAGGAAGCGCCACATACACTCCTTATTCTTTTTGAAGATTCATAACTTTTTTGAGCGTCCTTTAAGCACATTTTTCAGTAACAAAATCGATTTCTCTATCTTATCTACGTAAGAGAGCTACCTCTGTTGGAAGTCGCTAAAAGCAACCGTTTTCTAGATATTTGGAAAAAGTCAAGTCGATTATTTGATAATCGATGCATGTTATTACCATTATTTTGAATTCTTCACAAGATCGCTTAGGAAATAATTTGACGTTTAAGTGAGTATTCTATTACTTTTCACTAGTTTGAAGAGATCATTACTTTTGGGTACGTCTCTGTATGACATCCTTAAGCGAACTGGTTATTTTTGTTTTAAGGGTGCAAAACCAGTATTTGTTTTACTTTAATTTACAAGAAATACCAACATTCTATTTCAAGAAATTTTAAATATGCAGAATAAAATAAAATGAAGAATACAAAATTGTATTCAAATGAATTGTTGTAAGTATCCACCTTCTAGTCATTGAATCTCGGACCCGCTCAAGAATTATTGATGTGTTTCTTATTGTTTCACAGGTGTCTACTATTCGGTTTCTCAGATATTCCTCGTTCGCTACTGGAGTTTTGTGAACTAGTGACTTCAAATGTCCCCAAAAATAAAAATCTAACGGGTTTAGATCTAGAGACCTTGGTGCCTACGCCTGGTTATGTTCTTCTATACCCCTACTGATCCATCGATTTGGATAGACAGTGTTGAGGAATTCCCTGGCTACAACTCTGATATGGATCGGAGCCCCATCATGCATAAACCACATGCAGAAACGAATTTCTTATGGTACATTCTGAAGTGGTCCTGGCAGTTCATTTTCTAAAAAGTCTCTGTAAGTTGCGCCATTCATTAGGAGCGGAAGAAAGAATTAAATAAGGACGTACCAAGTAATTAGCAATCATTGCTGCCCCTACAGTTATAGATGATTGATACTGATAATGTCTTCCACTAACTGCGAGCGGATTTTCCATAGTCCAAACATGGTTGCTATGGAAGTTTGTGATAGCATTTCGGGAGAAGTTTGCCTCGTCCGTAAGAATAAAAATTGAGGATTTCCAGCAAATTTTCTCAAAAGCCACTGACACAGTAATGCATTGGGAAAGTCTAGTGGCAGAAAAGCTTGTACCCTTTGAATACGGGATGGAAAAAATTGTCGATCGTGGATAATTCTCCAAACTGTGGACTGAATAGAATTGTTTAAATAATCTATTTTTTCAAAATGAGTGTTTTAAAACGAACAGAAACTGCAACAAAACGTTCAACTCTCACATAATATGTGATAACCAAAACTACTTGCTCAAACGTCAATTTCATTTCCTAAGCAATCTTGTGAAAAATGCAAAATACTAACATCAACATTAATCGATTATTAGAGTAGAGTAGAGTAATTTATTTGACCCCTTTACATACAAGGTACATTTATGGCAAGTCATTTATAATATTAGCCTAAAGCCTAATTTAAAAATAAACCTGTGAATAAAACAATAGAGTGAATTGTTAGGAGTAAATATAAAACTTGCACAATTTAAAAATCTCAAAATGAGAACATTGTCACCTAAAAAAAACTTTAAAAAAACACAAAACATATAATTGAAATCTACAAAGATTTATAAACATGAGTTAATCACAAGCCTCTAAAAATTATTTAATTCTCAAGAACTATGAATTGTCCAGCTACAGCAACATATTCCTCGATTGTGTAGAAACAATGTTTGAAAAGGTATCTGTTGATATTATTTAGGACCCCGCACACCTTATATGGGAAAATGGCTCTCCGTAAAATTTCTTGAATTTTTGATATGTTGTAGAATTGATCATTCCGATGAAATGTTTCAACGGGCGCAACACGATCCTATGACTAGTTTTCGAGATACAGGGTGTTGAATATGAGAAACATTCACTTTTCATTACTCTGTATCTCCCAAGTTATGATTTAGTTCGGATTTATCTTTTGTGGGATCATCATCGCATCCGTGTATGATGAATTCATGAGAAATTCATTTCCAAATCTTTTCGTAGTACAGGGCGATTTCACTTGAAAACAATGCTATTTTGAGACTTTCATAATTTAGTTGTTTTATAAAGAGAAAATGCGAGAAAAGGTAGAATTATCACATAATATTATAAATTCATTTCATCTAGCATCACAGTTGATACAATTCATACAAGGTGATTCACAAATATGGAAACAAAACGAATTTTGGTTTTTGGGACACCTTGTAGTAATAAACCAACCTAAAATGACAAAATTCACTTGAAGAATGTTAAATGATATGTTTCATCGTATACAGAGTCGAATGATATCAATTTAAAAAATTAGTTATACTTTAATAAATAAAAACCTTGATTTTTTAAATCACCCTATATCTCATAAGGGAGTCCGAAAAGATAGCGATATTTTTTCACGGGAGAACTCGAAATACTTTCATTCATATCGTACAAAATTTTCAGCGGAATCCCATGACGGGTTTTTCATATACAAGGCGAACAATTTCTGAAAAAGTCCATATATTTCACTATTTTACGCTAATAAATGACCACTCTACCTATGCATTGAAGTCTCCTGATGTGATTGAGAAGATACTTATTTGACATTTATTCAAAACGTAAAAGTAAGGAATTCAGTGAAGTGAAATCAACATTATTTCAACTCATAACAACTTGTACGGCCTTGCCAGATGGCACACATAATATGTATCCCATGGCTATTGGGAATTCAAGATAAGGGATACTCCCTCTGGTGTCGGGTTTTGAATCTATACTTACGTGAAAATGAGGTTGAAACTATGATTTTGACATTTTGAGCATTTCTACAACAATAGCACAAAGGACAACGAGGTTATGTTCTTTCGACATAAATACGCGAAAGAGGTTCCATTTTTTGCCACTTTGGCGATGGCATCTAATTTTGAATTCCCAATAATAAAGACAGGCATACATTATGCGTTTTCCGTGCAATGCAAGTGCCATGCAAGTCCAAACTACATTAACGCGCTTGCGCGCGTGTAATTTCCATGCAAGTTTTGAAAATAGCATCTGCTCTATTTTTCATGCAAGTTTTAAGCAATTCTAGTAATTTTTCTAGTGGTAACAGCGTCACCAACGTGAACTTCAAAAACAGTATTATTATCTTCTAGCTATTTTCATTGTGTTGTGACTGATATGTTGAGCAGAGTGTATCTCTATTGATTACGTGTAACCAGGCATCTTAATTACGTGATTTTGGTCATCATCTGGAAAAAAGGTCGAAACAAGACATGTTCATTAATTTCAGTGATGTCAAAATGTCAAAACAAATCAGAATTGCACTGAAACAGCATAATGTAATGTGCGCGGCAAGAGATATGCAATAGCTATGCAAGAATTTCTTGCATAGCACCAAACTTGCATTGCATGGAAATTGCATAATGTATGCCTGTCTTAAAGATGCCCGTCATGGATAATGCAGGAGGTTCAAGATGTCTGCTAAATAGTTTGAATGTAACGATATAAGGAACATTTCAAGTGGATAAATCTCAGGCACATGTCATTATGGAGGTATGTCGTAGGATACTAGTGTTATCAGTTGATACCTCAGTAATAAGTAATCTGAAACAGCTGTTTAATTTAATGAGTTCTATAAACAGTGAATATATATATATATATATATATATATATATATATATATATATATATATATATATAACAGGAAGTAACTTGTGACATCTACAGTCACTAGTTGAAACTTAATTTGGCACGAACCATGGAATCGAGAGCAACCATAAAGCTGTCCTGATGAGTGGGAAACCACGAAACAGCTGTCGACAGATGATGGTGGCTCTCGGAATCAAAACATAAATCACTCTATTTACTTCTATATATATATATATATATATAATCTATACATAAATTGATAGAAGTTCAACGGGATGTGATATATCTTTCGGATATTGGGTTGGCACGAGCATGTGCATGACAATACAACAAGGAAAATACATGATGGATAACTGAATTTTTCCCTAATCAAAAAACATTATCAAATACGAATTAGAAGGAGATTTTTACCAATAACCAATAAAATTAAACTATTTCTGGACCGATATCCATGTCCTCTGGAAGCATTCTATTTGCATCATCTCCTATGGAATCTAAAAGACGATTGGATGGAAAATGTATGTTTTCTTGATATCTAGCGTACCCCAAAAACCATATCACGCTAGCAACATGCGCACAAGTTCCTAAAGTCCTAGCACCGGACTTACAAGTACAATAATACCCCGTAATGGGGAGAGCAGGATCTTCTAGATTTTCGTCACCTCTTTCAGTGAAAACAACCCAAAGCATGTGTTTAGCAGCATTCCTGAACCGAGAAAATATTCTGAATCTTAGGAAATTGGGTTCCCCATGTAACTCATCGACTTCTAAAATGTTGTCTACTTCATTCACCATCTCTACGAGTTCTATCTTGGATATATGACGCAGCCAAGTGTAAATGATATGTTCCAGTAAGTAATTTTAAATATTCAATATCAAGGCGAGGAAACGATTGTATATGATATTGATTTAAACGAATCCATCGACCATTCCTAGTTCGGAGGTTTTCAGCTTCAACTCGTGCCTGAATAATGTTGACATCATCGGAATCAACCAACATTTGTGTGGCCGTATCCAACGTTCCAGGCATATTTATCAATGGATGGAATTTATTTATAAGAGCGCCAGCAATCAGGTAATAGTCATGTAGCTTCGCAGCATGTATTGCTGTTATGGGTTGACGAAAAAATTTGAAAATTGACTTAAAATGTCCATTTCTAGCTTCAACAATCCATCTAGTAGTGGTTATTAAACGTGCCTGATTGGCTTCATTTGTCGTTAATTGCCTTTGATTCGGCGGTAGAAATGGTGGCATATAGTAATGCAAGCCAAGTTCTTGTAGACTATTGATTGAATCTCTGTAGCCTCTATCGACTATCACAATATCTCCTTCTTGAAACCATGTTTTCAATCCATTCAAATCAACTTGTAATTCGTGATTTAGAACACTTGCATCATTATTCCTAGCATCTGCGAAGTACGGCCCGTTGATTGCTAAGATATATCCATCGGGGGCAACTATGATCTCTGGTTTGACCAAGTGTTCATTCTTGTGGAAACAGTATGATTGCCTCAATACCCGGAAGTTACTGCTCTTTTCTATTTTATTGTAGGTACAATCTATATAAACTATTGCTTTGGGAATATTTGGTGTGGGATTGTACAGTTGATTCGTATAAGGGGATACATGACTGTTAATATAATTTTCTCTTGTTATTGAATTAAATCCAATATTGTTCGGTACGAACCTTTGTAAAAGAGATAATCTCACATTAGAAATAATGAAGCTTGCTGTTTGTCGAGAAGGATAACTGAACAATATTTCCAAAAACTCATCTGAAACTCCATGTTTCATTTTGATCAAAAATGTCAGCAAATGTTTTCTTTCGACATTTCTTCTCTTGCCACCTTGTTCAACAATATCACAAAATTCTAGTAATTGTCGAAAATGATTTTTTGAGATTGATGTCAGATACTTAAATTCGTCTTCAGTGAAACAATTGATATCTTCCCAGTTACGGAGTGGCCTGTTTCTATTAGCAAATGTCCTCATTCTTTGAAGAAAATGTTGAAGATTGGAAATTATGTATGGTTTATTCACAAAATTCAAACCTCCATGCAAGTAATTTGGAAGGAAACCTTGATGATCAAGATGGTGACCACAAATTCTCAAGAAATCTGGGACATAGATATCAGAAGCAACAAAAATATCTACTCTACATTCTAAAGAAAGTCTTTGAATATTTTGACGAGCATTACAAATAATGCACGCACGACTTGATACGCGGGACAACACATTGAGACGAAGGCAATTCGGGTTATTTTCCATAGCAATAATGTCATTCATTACTGTGTTATTACAATTGAAACATATTTTTGTATCATCCTGAATATCAATAGGTGGATTTCCCGCAGTTTGTCTTCGATATGTTGCAATTTGCAAAACATCAATATTATCTCCTCTATTCAAACGCATTGAGAGTCTAGGAATAACATTTCGGTCACAAACATAACAACTCACTCTATTTGCGAAGGCCATATTGTTCAGCAAAGTTCAACAAATACTGAAAATCACATAAACTTGAACAGTAAAAAAGAAACTTCAATTAGTCCAATAACCCAAAAAGAGTTCTCGGGCTTTATGACAACAAGAAAACGACTATTGACATAATAATTTTGTTGATTTTATCCTCTTTGAATTGTTCTCCATGCCTACTACGAAATAAGAGGAATATATTAATAAGTAGGTATTCGAAGATGATTCAGATGATGTTTCAAATACAAGAAAAAGAAAGAGAAACGTTCTCTGAAAGGGGGTATATACTATATACAAACATATATACGATTCGAAGATACAAGAACATAATTGAAACATAAAACGTTAATTTGGTGTAAAAATATGCCGAGAATTTGATTTAATATATATCTATATAAGCCGATAGAAATAATTACATACAAATTATGATTTTTTTCTGATTTATCCTATGTGGTATTTTCGTTATGTGACAAATTCATGAGATATTCATGTCCAAATCTTTTTGTAGTACAGGGCGATTTCCTTTGATAATAATGCTATTTTGAGACTTTCACTATTTTATTGTTTTATAGAGTGAAAATTCGAAAAAACGAACTTCTGCGGATGTAATAAGTATAATATAACTTCTGAGAAACACTTAGCATGAAAAAATTACTTTTCCATTGGATCGCCTACTAGACGATGCTTGTGCAGATAATAATTCGAGTTATGGCTTTTTTTCGAGGGATGCGGTACGCTATTGTACGGTATAATAACTGTTCACTATTTTATTGAAATATTTTTATTTCGAGTAAAAGCGGCCGGACGAGGAAGAACTACAGCAAACCCGCCGAAAACTGGACTGAAAATATAGCAATGGGAAAATGTACAGATCGTAGCTTTTTTCATACATTTTTCGCCTTGTATATAAAAAACCCGTCATGGGATTCCGCTGAAAATTTTGTACAATATGGATGAAAGTATTTCGAGTTCTCCCATGAAAAAATATTGAATTCTTTTTGGACTCCCTTATGAGATATAGGGTGATTTAAAAAATCAAGGTTTTTATTTATTAAAGTATAACTAATTTTTCAAATTGATATCATTCGACTCTGTATACGATGGAACATATCATTTAACATTCTTCAAGTGAATTTTGTCATTTTAGGTTGGTTTATTACTACAAGGTGTCCCAAAAACCAAAATTCGTTTTGTTTCCATATTTGTGAATCACCTTGTATGAATTGTATCAACTGTGATGCTAGATGAAATGAATTTATAATATTATGTGATAATTCTACCTTTTCTCGCATTTTCTCTTTATAAAACAACTAAATTATGAAAGTCTCAAAATAGCATTGTTTTCAAGTGAAATCGCCCTGTACTACGAAAAGATTTGGAAATGAATTTCTCATGAATTCATCATACACGGATGTGATGATGATCCCACAAAAGATAAATCCGAACTAAATCGTAACTTGGCAGATACAGAGTGATGAAAAGTGAATGTTTCTCATATTCAACACCCTGTATCTCGAAAACTAGTTATAGGATCGTGTTGCGCCCGTTGAAACATTTCATCGGAATGATCAATTCTACAACATATCAAAAATTCAAGAAATTTGACGGAGAGCCATTTTCCCATATAAGGTGTGCGGGGTCCTTTCTGAAATCCAAGGATTTTACTGATTGATGGAGACAGTTATATAAATTTATATTTAGCGAGTTTGTTTGATTAACCGCTAATCGGTGTCTTGAATTATTCAATAAGAATGCAGATCTTGTTGAGTAATTGTGGTTGTTTGAGTGTTTTGGAAACATCTCAATATTTTTGTGAATTTCCAATAACACAACAAAAACATAAAGTAGGAAGTGGCAAGATTTCAAAGTGAATAAAAAGAGGACGACAATGTTCCCTATATCCTACATTTGCCATGATTCTTATGGCTTTTTTCTGACATCTGAATATAGTTATCGAGTTTGTGGCATGCCCCCAAATCAAAACTCCATATGAAATGACTGAGTGGAATAGTGAATAGTAGGCCATTTTCAGTGCCATCAAACCTACATTATGCCTCAGTTGTCCTTAGAACAAATAAAACACTAGACAATTTACGAGTAGTTGTTTCTATGTGACTAGACCAACTAAGTGGATCATCAATAGTCATACCTAGAAACTTAACATTATTTCCAAGAGTAACCCTGGAGTTTGAAGATATTATGATATTCTGGGTTTTTTCATTGTTTAGTTTTAGTTTATTTGCTGTAAACCAAGTGTGTGTTAAATTTTTATTACTGTCCATTATTTGTGGTATGTGACTTATTTGAGCATATGAGGGTTTTGTCGTCAGCAAACAAAACACATTTTGTCGGCGCAATAAAACTACACAAGTCATTCATATAAATAATAAACAATAATGGGCCGAGTACAGAACCCTGAGGAACACCATGACAATTTGGCTTCAGATCTGACCTGGTATTGTTTATATCAACGCACTGATATCTATTTTCAAGATAAGAACCCACTAGATCAAGAGCAGTGCCTCTTACACCATAGTAACTTAATTTCTGAATAATCGACTTGAAATTTTCAAGTTCAAATATCTAGAAAACGGTTCCTTACAAAGAGGGAAGCTTTTTTACGTAGACATAATAGAGGAATCAATTTTTTCACAGAACAATGTGCTAGAAATACGCTCAAAAAAGTTATTCGACACCTCAAAAAAACCCAATACCAATATTCTTATAATTGAGGTTAGTATCTTGAAAGTTATTTAAAAAAAAAAAACGAAAATAAAAAATGAAACTTGTAATACAGAATTCATAAAATACCATGTATAGACTGTGACTTGGTGTACATTGGACAAACTAAACAGTACTTTAATCAAAGGTGAAAACACCGTCATTATGATAGTGCTCCGAAAAATAAAAACAAATATAACAAAACAGTACTGAGCTTCCATATTCTTGAAATCAATCATCGTTTCGATTTCAATTCCACAAAAATTTTGGATTCAGAGCAGTGCTGGTAGAACGTTCGCCTTTGGAGCGAAGGGTCGAGGGTTCAAAGGCTCGCATGGTTATCGGTCTCGTGTATGGCATCACACGTTAAAAGGTAAGGGCTGCGTCTTCCCTAGCTCACACAAGTCTCTCAAAGACTTCCGAGGGTTGCGCGTAGGGGTGCAATCGGTTGACAGAAATAATAAATTTAACAACAACAATCTGTAAAACAGAGACAGATCGCCAAACTTTGAGGTGTTCCAGAAAAGTGAGCTAGCTTGTAAGCGCAGTCTCATCGGTGAAAAAATCCTAATTCGTATCTCCAAAAACTACCCGATATATGTTTTCAACAGAATCAAATTGAAATTATTGGAATTCGTCCGCCATATTAGAGACGCCATCTTGAATTTGTATGAAATGAAACTGTTCGATTGAAGAAAATCATCTTGGAGAAACTTACCACATGTATCTGTCAGATGCAGTTCAATTTTCGGTATAGTCCCAGTATTAGCCAGGGAAATAGTTGTTATTTTCACGGATATTTGCCTCATTTCACTTTTTGGAAATTGTTAGAGACAATGGTATTTTTTCGACTTATGGATATGATTCATTTGCATTAATATACATTTGTCAGATTTTGCATTATAAATTGATCAGCTATGTTGAATTGGATTATAAGTGAGTTACAAGATTTTATTGTTAAACAGGAGTGAAACTCAAAAAAACCTAATGATTAACAAAATTTTTTCCTATGCCACACAAATATTTTCTGTCCTAGACGCTAATTTCGATAACTGAGTTAACTTCACCAGTAGGAACACTGAACTAATCAGATGAAGGTAACTTGTCTATCGGAATGCGCATCTAGGAGTGAAAATACTCATGTGGTAATGGGGAAAATACAATTTTTTCCCATTGGATGACACCATAGGCGTGCAGTTTTCCAATTTCAAATAGATCGAATGTAAAAATTAACCGAATGCATTTACTTTACTTTTGAATCAAACAGATCTGAAAACTGTTGTGAATTAATTTACCAATAAGTATTCTAGATGATCATTCAAAATATGCATTCTGAATGATTACATACCGGGTTATTGCTAAAAACTGATATATAAAAGGCCCGACGCGCGACGTTGAATGGGACCGTATGTGTGCAAAAATAATAATAATTACTTCCTGATTGTAGAAATACGAACTCATCTGCTTTGTCAGCTAGTGCCAATTTCAACGAAGGTTTGCTTCTTGCACTCATTTCGATTCATCTGTGCCTCACTTCCCGTCAGTTGATTATGATTCTTAAGGCACAGATCCAACCGTTTCTGGAATACTGTTCCCATATTCATGGTGCAGCCCCAAACAACACACACTTTTAGATTATGTCCAAGAGAAAAGCCATCCGTCTCGTCTGTATTGCCGAGCTTACAAGCTCACTCACTTCTCTGGAACATCACGAGTTTGTTGGCTGGGGATCTGTTTCTGTTTCACAGATAATTTCATGATATATAATACCAGTAATTCCACCGTTAGCTATCCCATTGAGACTGACCCATCGAGGTCTGTCTTCACATCCCTTTGTCATCACTTTGGAGACATGCCGAACATCTTTCTCCCAGGGCTCGTTCTTTGCACGAACGGCAAAGCTTTGGAAGTCACTGACTCGGAAGGCGAAAAAAAAACAGTACCGATAATTCCATGAGAACAATGCCGATACTTCTTGACGGAAGACAATTAATCAAATAATTAAAACTGGATTACATGATCCACTCTTCTACTATAACTTTTACAATGGGTGTAATCGTCAGTAAGTTTCTAACAGAAAACAGCTACTGCCCCTTACGACCGTAGAATTATGTAGTTTATATTCTTGGCAATATTTTCTACAAGAACTACTTTGCAGTGCTGTTGTCTCAGGAACTCCCAACAGAAGCTAAAGGGGTCTTTCGGTTTAATTGGGAGAACCAGCCTTCGCTGAAGATTGGCAAGAACCATGAAACCAGTACGGACGTGTTCCCCCAATTAAATCAAAATATAAATTTGGTCAAGGTAATTAAAGTAGTTCTTGTAGAAAACTTTGCCAATGATCCAACAGATTTAATTCAACGGTCGTTGGGGGTAGTAATTGTTTCCTGTTAGAGACTTGCCGACGAATTCACCTATTGTATAGGTTGAAGCGGAAGTGTTGATTATGTAATCCGTACCTATAATACCTTCAATACACCATTATCACTTTTGACCTTTCACGAAAACAACACAAAATTCAACTCAATTCCTGCGAAAAGAGTAATCCCTATCCAAAATAATCGAAACCGTATCTCTCATATCATTTTTCAGAACTGCGTGCCGCAGTTATTCGGCATTTCTCGACGGAGGGAAGTACGTGTCGCAATTACTCCAGATATATAGCTGGAGACGGAGGAAAGTACGTGTAACAATTACTCCATATATATAGCTGGAGGGAACTACATGCAGCAAGTAACACAGCATGAAAGTTATATATGGTTGGAGGGAACTACGTGCAGCAAGCAACTCAGAAAAAGCGATACTAGCGCTGGTGGCAAATCGCTGAACTTAGTGACCGAATCTGAGGTTACATATCACTCAAAGTTACCTCCATGCGTTTTTTCGTATTTGGACCGATCTGACATAGTGGTACCCCGTAGTGAAATATTACGTTGGTTCGTAGTTACCTCCGAAATCGGAGGTAAGTCCGCTATATATGAGGGAGTTCACTATATATGTATTTTGGAGGTAACGACGTAGGGTTCATAAGTATATATATATATATATATATATATATATATATATATATATATATATATATATATATATATATATATATATATATATATATATATATATATATATATATATACCGGGTGACCACGGGGTGAGGTACGCCCCCCAATTTTTCTATAGTTTTGAAGATACAGGTTTCAAATTTGGCACGTCGATATATTACTCAAATACGCATATTTTGACTCCATAACCGAAAATTCACCACTTCCGGTTTAACCGGAAGTGACCCCAAACTTTTTTTTCATTATCAGGAAGAACACGCAATTTGTGATAACACTGTTCTCCAAAATTGAAAATCGGTTGAAAAATGGCGGAGATACAGTTGATTGTTCAATCGAACAAAGTTGGCCATGAACATCAAACTCAAATCATCACAACTGACGAACGGCGTCAGCATTTACGAGAGGAAGGTTCGAGGTAAGATACAGCTGAAAATTAAGCTTCCCATGTAATTGCAGCAACCATATTTCCCATCAATTATCAAACATTTCCTCAAAACGGATTAGTACCCATAAAGAAAGGCTCACAACTGCCATTTCTCAAATAGCAACATACTCTTTTCACATTGTTATGTTGAAAGATGATGAATTATCAGATTACTCGAATGAAAAGATTTGAAGAATTCCGAAAGGAACCAGAAATACAATATAAGTGTTCCCAAAATTGAATGTTCTTCAACGAAGGCGGCTTTGAACATAAGAAAGCTAAACAAAAAAGCATATTTTGTCAACAAAGTGACAATTTGTTCTACTCATTCAATACAAGAGAATTGTAACTTGTTGAAAAACATTCCGATGGAGCGAAAATTTACTAGAAATGAAAAAGTAGACTTACTGCTAATTTATGGCGAGTGTAGAAAAAATGCAACTGCGGCTTGCATTCTTTACAGTGAACGATTCCCTCTCAGACAACGCCAACCAAGTAGAAACTATTTCGCACGTTTGGAAAGGAAATTCAGGATAGAACCAGATGACAATGTACATGATCAGGATAGTTTTATTATTGATGAAGAGACGGAAACTAATGTTTTGGCTGTTGTTTATGTAGATCCCACCATATCACTTCGACAAATCGAACATGAATTACCAGTTGGACGAGAATCAGCTCAAAAATTCTAAAAAAACATGGGTTTAAGCCGTATAAATATCAGATACATCAGCGCCTTTACGAAAATGATCTTCAAAGAAGGGTCCAATATTGCAATTGGCTACTTGAGAACCACATAAGGAACCCGAATATGACGAGAAACATTATATTTTCCGACGAATCAAGATTTACGAATCTTGGTATGTTCAATAGAAACAACACCAGATACTGGGCAACTGAAAACCCCAGGCTCATAAGACAAGGGAATTTTCAGGAACGCTTTGGATTCAACGTGTGGATGGGTCTGATAGGAACTCGAATCATTGGGCCCATAATATTTGATGGTATGTTGAATGGGCAACGCTATTTGGGATTTCTACGAAACGAAATAGAAGGATTCATGGAGAATTTACCTCTCGACGTCTACCAAAATATGTATTTCCAGCAGGATGGTGCACCTCCCCATAATTCCCGAATAGTAACCAGTTACCTAGATGAAACATTCCCAAATCGATGGATTGGCACGAATGGTCCTACAAGATGGCCTCCGAGGTCACCGGACCTCACGCCACTGGATTTTTTCATATGGGGTTACCTGAAGAACAAGGTTTACTCTTCTTGTCCTACATCAAGGGAGGATTTGGAACATCGCCTTAGAGAAGCAATTGCAAGTATTACTCAAGCTCAGTTAAATGGAGTTATGGAAGCAATAGTGAGACGTGCAATTTTGTGCAGAGAACATAATGGAGAACATTTTGAACAGTACTTGTAAATCATTTTTTCATTACTTTGATTTCTGTTAGTGTAGTAAGTGACCAGAACCAATAAACAATTTACTTCATACCTTTTTTTTCGATCAGAAATTAGTTGTATCAAATGTTAGAAATTGGAATAAATATCTAATACATTTTTTTTACTCTGCAGGTATATTCTTATGGTGGATTTATACAGCAGTTCCAATTCATGAGTTTTTAGTCACTAGTAAGAAGTCATAAGAATGTTCGTTAATGGAATATTTATTCCAACAACGATCTTAAAACTGCTGTATGAATCCACCATCAATTACGATTAGCATACGAGTAATGAGAAAAAAGTTCGCTCCATCGCCGTAGAATGTTTTTCGACAACTCACAATGTTCCATTATTCAGAATGTACCGCAAATTTTCACTATTTTTTTTTAAATATGAATTTTTGTTTAGCTTTCGTAGGTTCAAGCCGCCTCTGTTTAAAAATAGTCAATTTTGAGGACACTCATAATGAAACATCCCGTATCTTCGATTCCTTTCGGAATTCTTCAAATCTTTTCATTCGAGTAATCTGATAATTCATCATCTTTCAACATAACAATGTGAAAAGAGTATGTTGCTATTTGAGAAATGGCAGTTGTGAGCCTTTCTTTATGGGTACTAATCCGTTTTGAGGAAATGTTTGATAATTGATGGGAAATATGGTTGCTGCAATTACATGGGAAGCTCAATTTTCAGCTGTATCTTACCTCGAACCTTCCTCTCGTAAATGCTGACGCCGTTCGTCAGTTGTGATGATTTGAGTTTGATGTTCATGGCCAACTTTGTTCGATTGAACAATCAACTGTATCTCCGCCAATTTTCAACCGATTTTTAATTTTGGAGAACAGTGTTATCACAAATTGCGTGTTCTTCCTGATAATGAAAAAAATTGTACAGGGTGTCATTTGAAAAAAAAAGTTTGGGGTCACTTCCGGTTAAACCGGAAGTGGTGAATTTTCGGTTATGGAGTCAAAATATGCGTATTTGAGTAATATATCGACGTGCCAAATTTGAAACCTGTATCTTCAAAACTATAGAAAAATTGGGGGGCGTACCTCACCTCGTGGCCGTTTCTTTTATCATGTGGTAACATTGCTATATTCTAAACCGTAACAGATACGAAGACGATTAAATGGGAGAAAAGGTAACTGTTGTGGAGAACAGTACAATGGTCAAAGAAAATTTACAGGGAGTCTCGCCCTTCCCGAGTTATACAGGGAAAACCAAAAATGCTGTTATTTGTTTTTTACGAATAGAACTGTTATTTCTGAAAATATAAAAAAATGTATAACGGAAGTTTTAATGTATTCTAAATGTACTATAAAAATGTAACAATGAATCTTTGATTAAACGTTTCGTGTCAACACGGCCACCATCAACAATTCTTTTTTAAATACGGACCTGTCTATTTTAGTACAAATATTGATAAAGCGATAAAATCACAATTCAGTGGTATATCACACTTGATATTTTTATAACGTTTCATTTGAAATAACTAGCATCCTCAGTGACAATAATTTTTAATAACAGTCCTGTCGTTAGTTCTTTTGTAAATTATTTTGACTTCTTCAAAACCTTTTCAACTATTGGCATACTTCAGACTTCACCCAATAATTTCGATAAGAAGATACCCCAACACAACGAACATTCGTATTTTTCCTTCTTGGGCATTTTTGTATTACAGAAATCCTTGCTTCAAGGCTGATTTCTTCTGAATCAATTATCATACTGAATATTTCTATAATTCTCAATCCTGGAAGTAACGAAAATATTAGTTTTTGGTCAAAATACGACTATTGTGTGATATGGTACAATTAAATAGCATCTCACTTCATTTACCATTTTTAAACAAGTAGGCTTTGCTTTGTTTCTATGGCAGGAAAAATAAATGAGTTGATACGTGTTAAGAACTGTCAGTCGTTTATACACTCAGTCATATCAAAGATGTATTCAAATGACGAAAGGACTGATATGCTATTTGCTTATGCAAAATCAAATATAAATCCTCTTTTGCCAAAAAACATGTATGGTGAGCTATACCCAAATCGTCGTATTCCAAACATTCAAATGTTTAGACGATTAGAAAGAAATTTGAGAGACTGTGGTGCATTTGATAGAAATAAAACTAGAAAATGTGTTGTACCAGGAAGTATGCGGAACCAAATAAAAGTTTTAGGTAAGCAAATATTACTTCATAAAGATTAACAAAGTGACGAAAATATTTTTTTTTCAATTTAGGATTGGTCAGTTACAAAAATATTTATAATCAAGATTTTTCTTTACGAGAAATTGCCCACGAACTAGGGATTTCTGTAAAATCTACCAGAAATATTTTGAAAAAGAACAAATACAAATGCTACAGGATACGCAAAGTTCATCACCTCAATGAAAGGGATTACGGAAGGAGAGTATGATTTGCGATGTGGTTGAGACGTAGAAATAGGGAAGTTGGAAATATTTGTAATAAAATAATATGGACGGACGAATCAAAATTCACCAACAATGGTTGGTTTAACAGAAACATCCATTATAGGTGGAATAATACAAATGAACATATACATAGAGAAACCAATTTCCAGGAAAGGTTCGGAATAAATGTTTGGTTGGGAATTTTGGGAACAAACATACTAGGCTTTTCTTTTACGACGAGCATTTGAATGCTGGAATGTATTTACATTTTTTATCCAATGAGTTTGATGGCTACTTAGATGAATTGCCACTGAACATCCGCCGTGAAATACAATATTTTCAACAAGACGGTGCCCCTCCCCATAATGCAGCAATAGTAAGGGAACATTTAGATGCAATATTCCCTAGAAAATGGATTGGAAACAATGGACCAATTGCCTGGCCAGCTCGATCCCCAGACCTGACTCCTTTAGATTTTTTTGTCTGGGGATACATAAAGGATAAAGTTTATTCGACAACTAGTACAGATATCGACCATCTCAAACAAAAAATAAGAGATGCATGTAATAGCATTACACCCATCATGCTAGAAAATTGCCACAGTAATTGTATGGACAGACAACTTATGTGCATTCAACAAAGAGGTCGGCGATTCGAGCATTTAATGTAGGTTATCATGAAGAATTCATTTTCTGTATTGGTTTTATTTTCACTCAAAAATTCAATATGAAATAAATTGTTTTCTGTTTGTTTGATTTCTTCTACTCTTAAGTAAGTTTATTTCCGAGATAAATTGCTATCGTTCGTCTCTGAAACTACAGATATCTTTTATTATAGTGTAAACATAATTTTTATACATACATTTATTCAAAGCGTCACTGATAATTTTTATATCGGAAGGTTAGGTTTTGTGGAATCCATAAACGACCTAACGACAGGACCGTAATTAAAAATTGTTGTCACTGATGATGTTAGTTATTTTAAATGAAACGTTATAAAAATATCAAGTGTGATGTACCACTGAATTGTGATTTTATCGCTTTATCAATATTTGTACTAAAACAGACAGGTCCGTATTTGAAAAGAAATGTTGATGGTGGCCGTGTTGACACGAAACGTTTAATCAAAGATTCATTGTTACATTTTTATAGTACATTTAGAATACATTAAAACTTTCCTTTTCCATTTTTATATATTTTCAGAAATAACAATTCTATTCGTAAAAAACAAATAACAGCATTTTTAGTTTTCCCTGTGTAACTCGGGAAGGGCGAGACTCCCTGTAAATTTTCTTTGACCATTGTACTGTTCTCCACAATAGTTACCTTTTCTCCCATTTAATCGTCTTCGTATCTGTTACGGTTTAGAATATAGCAATGTTACCACATGATAAAAGAAACGGCCTGTATATATATACAGGGTATTCCACACTCGATGGCCTATTAGACGTTTCTGGAGAACGGAACAACAGATCATTTTAAAAATTTGTGGGCATGGATAATCAAATATGCTCTACCCGTCTAAAATATTTTCATCGATACAGTGTTGCCACTTGTATCAGAAAGTAGTAGATACTTTGTTATTTCAAATGGAACATCCCATATATTATATGGATTTTGAAATCCTTATAATATTCCTCACAACTTTCCCATATAATTCCCTATACCTATCTGTGACGATTTTCGAGATAAAAATTATTTTGTCAATTTTTTGTGTAAAACCTGACCATTGAAAAATAACATTTTTTTCGCAATGCAAATGTACAAAATATTGAACTTTGGGTCATAGCTGCATAAGACCATTGAGTATTCTGTCGATGAACTGGATCTCAGTTTCATCATACAGGGAAGCTCAGAATTAACTTCTTTTCGGGGACTTATGAAAATGACTGAAACTCAGTTTTTTCAAATGGAACCCCCTGTATATTATTTCATTTTCGAATTCAACGAACCAGTTTGAATAAGTTTTATTGAGTATATCCTATACCTACCTCTTACCGTTTATGAGATATAAATTATTTTATAATGTTTGAGGTGTGTGCAAGTATAAAATTTGATGAAAAATCTATCAAATAACGAAAAATAGCTTCACTGTTTTGAGAAAAGTATAATGCAATACATGAACCTTCCTTGATACTGGGTGTATGACAAATATGATTAGGTTGACAGTTCGAAGAATGAAAAATTAAATTGATTAAATTAATTCTACACAAGATATTATAATATTAAAAAGTTTACTTGACAATTACAACACATTTAATACTGCAAAAACAAAAACTCAGTAGCTCAGATGCTTGAAATGCTGACCATTTACTTGCAAACATTGATGGATCGACGTCATGACATGATCAGTCGTGGCTCTGCGGATTTCCGACGGGTCGATTTCTTCAAAAGCACGTCTAACCCTGTTTTCTAGTTCCTGTTTTGTATTCACAGGTGTTCTGTAAACCTTTTCTTTTATTTTTCCCCAGAGATAAAAATCTAGGGGAGTCAGATCTGGTGACCGCGGCGGCCAAATCCAAGGACCCAATCGTCGTATCCACCGATCTTCGAACAAATTTGTGAAATCTCTGCTCACTTCACCTGTGCAATGTCCAGGAGCTCCATCCAACTGATACCAACAATTATTATATATGTTTAGAGGTAAATTGTCAAGGAATTCACTCACAGTGGTTCGCAGAATATCCAAATATTTGGCGGAATTCAACTTTTCCTCATAAATGCATATTGAAAATGTATCATCCATAAGCATACAAAACACATTAAAACTGAATTTTTGTTGAAATCCCCTTTCTCTAATGAAATGAGGGTTTTCTGATGCCCAGAAATGATTATTTCGACGATTGAATATTCCCTCACGTGAAAATTGTGATTCATCGGTCCAAATAATTTTTTTCAAAAAGTTGGGATCGTCGTATGTCCATGTTAGTAACATTTCGCAAAACTCTACTCGTTTTGGTGGATCATCTCTATGTAGAGCTTGCAGCCGGATGAATTTGTAACCGTGCATATTATGTTTTTGTAAAATTCTCCAAATGGAAGTGCGAGAAATTCCCAAATCTACCGCAGCACTAGATATTGATGCATGAGGATAAGCGTAAAAATATCCCAACACATTGATTTCATTTTCCATATCACCAGTTACCTGATTCTGTTGATGTCTCGAGGCGTGAACTTTTCCGAAGTTGATATAATTTCGTTCAATTCTTCTGAATTTCCGTTCGTTCATTGCCGGTACATTTGGATACAACTCATTAAATCGTCTACAGGTCCTTGATATGATTTTATTGCACTCACCATGAACATAAAACAAATTCAGAATATCAGAGTTTGAATAATTATTATTTGCCATTTTCACTACTCTTGTATGACAGTCGGACTATTTCAACAAGTTATTGTCAAGTGTATTCCTTTGTTTTTCAAACAGATCATGATACACTATTATTCTTGTTGAAATTTGGCACCGAAATCCAGAACTAATACTGCCGTCCTAAGCAAAACCCTCGTATCTACAAAAACGCCAAAACGGAGTAAATCGGGTTTTTACTTGGGAAGAGTGCATTGTTCCAATGAAATACGGGTGTATAAAATAGCTTGAATTTTATATTTTAAATCGAAATACGGAGTTGTCGCTTGGTCAGAATGTAATATTAGGTGAATAGGAGCCATTGCACCAAAAATATCCATTTCAGTAAATATGTCAGTTAAACTTTAGTTTCAATGTTTTTTGTATGGATATGGTTGATACAATTTTAATTTGTATTTATGAAGAAAAGTTTAAATCCGAAAAATATTTGGATATTCTGAGAACAACTGTAAATGAATTTCTTCCCAATTTATCTCTAAACTTATGTTATAATTGTAGGTATCGGTTGGGTGGGGCTCCTGGACATTGCACAGGTGAAGTGGGCAGAGAACTCACTAATGTATTCGAAGATCTACGACTGATCATGTAATGACGTCGATCCATCAATGTTTGCAAGTAAATGGTCAGCATTTCAAGCATCTGAGCTACTTAGTTTTTGTTTTTGCAGTATTAACTGTGTTGTAATTGTCAAGTAAACTTTGTAATATTATAATATCTTGTGTAGAATTAATTTAATCAATTTAATTTTTCATTCTTCGAACTGTCAACATAATCATATTTGTCATACACCCAGTATTAAGGAAGGTTCATGTATTGCATTATACTTTTCTCAAAACAGTGAAGCTATTTTTCGTTATTTGATAGATTTTTCATCAAATTTTATACTTGAACACACCTCAAAAACGGTAAGAGGTAGGTATAGGATATACTCAATAAAACTTATTCAAACTGGTTCGTTCAATTCGAAAATGAAATAATATACAGGGGGTTCCATTTGAAAAAACTGAGTTTCAGTCATTTTCATAAGTCCCCGAAAAGAAGTTAATTCTGAGCTTCCCTGTACGATGAAATTGAGATCCAGTTCATCGACAGAATACTCAATGGTCATATGCAGCTATGACCCAAAGTTCAATATTTTGTACATTTGCATTGCGAAAAAAATGTTATTTTTCAATGGTCAGGTTTTACACAAAAAATTGACAAAATAATTTTTATCTCGAAAATCGTCACAGATAGGTATAGGGAATTATATGGGAAAGTTGTGAGGAATATTATAAGGATTTCAAAATCCATATAATATATGGGATGTTCCATTTGAAATAACAAAGTATCTACTACTTTCTGATACAAGTGGCAACACTGTATCGATGAAAATATTTTAGACGGGTAGAGCATGTTTGATTATTCATGCCCACAAATTTTTAAAATGATCTGTTGTTCCGTTCTCCAGAAACGTCTAATAGGCCATCGAGTGTGGAATACCCTGTATATTGTTATGAAATTAGATCAACTAAATAGAAAAATACAATTTCAAAATAAAAATTTTATTATCTCAAAATTTCATCAGAAAGCCCAAGCAAATACATATTTTTTTTTACTCAATATCTTTCATATTATAGAAAACTTCATAATTATAACAAAATTTTATCAGAAAAACTTTTTACCAAACCAAACGACACAGAAATACTGACAAAACATGAAAGTAATCGTAAGACGATGGACAGTACATGACCTTTTCAAGAATGCCATTTTTCAAAGCACTAAAATTAAAATAATAAATTTTGAACAACAGTTAACTCATTAGAATCAAGAAACAAATCCAAATTCAATTTACAATTTTGAAAAACAATGATTTTCAAATAAATTTGGGAAAAACTTGCTATTTAAAATAAAATCACTTTGTATATCATATTTGAGTTATTTGACACTGTAAAACAGAAAGTACGTTGGAATTGAGATGTCAAAAAATGACTTGTCATGGGAGTAACATTTCAAAAATTCAGAAAAATAAAGAAAATGTAGAAAACTAGCCAAATTGTTGACAATCATAGATAAGAATTTATGATATATTGTTGTTCATTATTAGTATAAGGCATATTAAAAAGAAAGTGAAAATTAGTGCGGCGAATCGCGAAAGTGGATCCAGTATGTTCGAAAATTTCAAGAAAAATCACCTAGGAACGAGGAAAAAATGACAATGAAAGGAATCAACAAGGTAGCAGAAAGGAAGCGGTGGAAATTATCTTTGGGAGAAAAGAAAAATTATAAAATACACAAGTAAAACCCAAGACTGTGCCAGAAAACCTTTACGAACGCTGTCAAACGAATATTGACTAAAAAGGTAAAGCAAAACCACTTACCATAAACCCTGTGTATATAGAAAATCCTTGAACTGAAAAGCAGCTACAGGAATGGTCCTTTCGCAGCCAAATTAAGGTAGATTTTCGAACTTTTCATAAGAACAACAGTTTTCCACCAACAAAGTGCACCATAACCTGATTTTCTACACTGCCGAACTTTTATTCCTTCAATCACAAACAATTTCATCCCAATAGTGCACCAAAACTTTTAACCCTCCAGAACTTTATTCAATTAGTATATAGTAATTAGTAAAGTAGTATATTTTATTATTTCTTGACCTACACACGGCCGAAACCAAGGTGAAGGCAAGTAGAGTGTGTTATATTATTATTAGTTGTTTTACACTCTATATATTAACAAAAGATGTAAATCATTTTTGATGGATGTTGAAATTGTCAATATATATACTTTTGATGACAAGATAGTTTTTCTATCATTTAATTCTTATTTATATAACATGGCGCAGTCGAAGTTCTGAAGCAAAAGTAGGAACCCGTCCCAGTTATCGAAATATAATATTCATCAAGCGAAGAAATGGAGTTTCTCAAACAACCTGAGGAAATGTCACTTAGCGGTGACTTAGCTTTGAATTGGAAGAAGTTCAAAGCAGCTTATAAACTGTATATAGTAGCATCTGGTTGCAGTGCAAAAGAAGATAAAGTGAAAGCGGCAGTTTTGTTACATATTATTGGAAATGGAGCTCGTGAGATATTGGAGACATTGAGTTTGACAGAAGATGAAAAACAAGATGAAAATAAAATTCTACAAGAACTTGAGAAATATTTCGTTCCAAAAACTAATGTTAGCATTGAACGTCACAAATTCAATACTAGATATCAATCAGAAGGTGAAAATTTTGATTCATTTTTGAAAGATTTGAGAACAATTGCAGCTTCATGTAACTTTGAACAACTGCAATCCAGTTTGATCAAGGATAGGATTGTATGTGGAATTAGTGACAAGAGAATAAAAGATAGACTACTCCGTGAAGAAAATTTGGAATTAGATAAGGCCATAGAAATATGTAAAGCAGCTGAGGAATCTGAGAAACATATTCGAAAGTTGTATAATGAAAACGAACATGATAAAGAAATGTGTGAAATAAAGAAGAATGGAGATTCAAGGTATATGAAGAATGTAGAGCGGCAACAGATAAACACAAACTACCAAGGCAGGAGTTGGGGATCGAACATAAGTCATCCATCAACCAGCGGGGCTCATTCATCCATGATGCTAAGAAATACACCAAGTAGGGTCACCACAAGTTGTCCTAAATGTGGTTACTGCTCTTCACACAAGAGATGTCCTGCAGAAGGAAGAAGATGTAATCGTTGCCATAGATTCGGTCATTTTGGGAAAGTTTGTAGATATGAAACAAAACATGAAATATGTCATTTAGTTAACACCAAATCAGAGCAATCAGGTGAGGATTACGATGAAAATGTTGAGTATGTACTTGGTTCTGTTGATAATTATTCCAATGAGTATGATTGGTGTGTTCCACTGAGAATTTTGAAAAGCAACAAAAGCGTTGATTTCAAAGTTGACACTGGTGCACAAGTTAATGCTATACCTTTGCATGTATATCAAGAGTTGCTTATCTCTCATAATTTAAAACCATGCAAATCAAAAATAACAAATTATTCAGGCACACAAATAAAAACTTTTGGTATTGTTGAATTATTAATAGAATTTCGCAATAAAACATTCGTTTTGGATTTTGTCATTGTTGAAACTACTAAGGGTGCTCGTCCGATTTTGGGTCTGAAATCTGTTGAGATGTTAGGTTTGATAAATAGAGCAACTATTAATGAAATTCGGTTGCAAACAAAGGAAGAAATATTAATGAAATTCAAAGTCGCATTTTCAGGATTAGGAAAAATTGTATCTGAACCAATTAGTTTCAAACTGAAACCTAATTATGAAGCAAGTGTTGTACCATGCAGAAAGGTTCCATTTCAACTGATTGGTAAATTGAAAGATGAGTTGGAAAAAATGTGCAGAGATGAAATTATCGTGAAGGTGACCGAGCCAACTGAATTCGTGAATCCCATTACTATCGTTAAAAAAACGAACAATCAAATACGAATTTGCCTTGACCCACAAAAATTGAATCAAGCGATTCTTAGGGAGCACTATGAGCTACCTATATTTGACGAACTTGTTCATGATATGAAGGGTTCATGTTATTTTTCGGTTTTAGATGCATTCAAGGGTTTTTGGCAAATATCACTGAATAACGAGTCATCAAAATTAACAACTTTTGCTACACCTTTCGGAAGATATCGATTTTTGAGATTGCCATTCGGTTTGTCAGTTTCTCCAGAAATTTTTCATCGTATATACAGTGAGATATTTGAGGGCATACCAAATGTTAAAATTTATATAGACGATATAATTGTTTTTACAAAAACTCGTGAGGAACATGAAAAAATATTGAACGAATTATTATCCAGAGCAATTGAATATGGGGTTAGGTTCAACCCAGATAAATGTATTTTTTTGCCACTGAAGTAAAATACATAGGTCATATCCTTTCAAAAGACGGAATAAAACCTGACAATAAAAAAATTGAAGCAATTCATCGAATTCCAGAGCCTACTAATAATAAAGAGTTGAGCAGATTTTTAGGAATGGTGACTTATGTATCCAAATTCATTCCAAATTTTTCTCAACTCACAAGTAATTTGCGTGAATTAACAAAAAATAATGTGAATTGGCTTTGGACGGAAATTCATTCGAAAGAATTTGAACATTTAAAAAAAAAGTTAACAGAACCTCCTCTATTACAATTTTATGATGAGAAACTACCAATTGTTTTGTCAGTTGATAGTTCGAAAGACGGTATGGGTGCCGTCATTATGCAAAATGGAGCTCCAATTGCATATGCCTCGAAATCTCTCACAGAAAGCCAACAGAATTATGCACAAATAGAAAAGGAGATGTTTGCCATCTATTTCGGGTGTCATCGTTTCCATCAGTATCTTTATGGAAAACAATTCGTTGTTGAGAGTGATCATAAACCATTGGAAATTATTTTTAAGAAAGCATTGAATAAATGTCCTTTGCGACTACAGAGATTCAGAATTAATTTGCAGAATTATGACTTCATAGTAAAATACAAACCAGGAAAACAGTTGTTTTTTGCAGATACTTTGAGTCGAGCTAGTTTTGATGACGATGAGTTCAAACTGGAAGAATTAGAAATGGAGGCGCATATTGACTTGATCAATTGTGACAATAGCATTAGTACATCTAAATTAGAAATAGTGAGAAATGAAACAAAAAAAGATATTGAATTGCAAATTTTATTAAAACAAATAAAAGAAGGATGGCCTATTGAGAAATGTAAAACACATATACTGATTAGACCATTCTGGTATTGTCGAGATGAACTAACAGAAATTAATGGAGTTATATACAAAGGTACTCAGATAGTTATACCTAAGGTTTTAAGGAAGGAAATGATGAACCGAATTCATTATAATCATATGGGAGTAAATAAGACGGTTGCAAGGGCAAATGAGGTGATGTTTTGGCCATTGATGCAGAAAGAAATTGAAAATTCCGTATTGAACTGCTTAACGTGTGCTACCTTCAGTAGAAAAAATCAGAGAGAAACTTTGATAAACAGAGAAGTTCCTAGTAGACCATGGGAAATTGTCGCGGTAGATATATTTTATTTTCGAGCAAAACATTATATCTTATTGGTTGATGTTTATTCCAAGTTTCCAGAAGTTATTTTGTTGCATGATTTGACTAGTACGGGGGTTATTACTAAGTTGAAGGAGATATTTTCGCGGCATGGTAAACCAGACCTGATTTACAGTGATAATGGACCACAATTTTCTAGTTTTCAGTTCTTGAACTTTATGAAAGAATGGGAAATTGTCCATAAGACATCTTCACCAGGTTACAGTCAATCTAACGGATTCATAGAAAGACATGTTCAAACCATAAAGAATTTATTGAAGAAATCATTTCTAGATAACAAGGATATATATCTAACTTTGCTCGAATATCGCAATACACCATTATCCGTTAATGAATCATCTCCTGCTCAACTGCTTTATAGTCGTAGACTGAAAGGGCAATTACCCATGGAGGAAAAATTATTATTCCCAAGCATAGTACAGGAGAATCATACCGCGGTATTGAAAAATAGACAAAATCAACAAAAAGTTTATTATGATAAACATGCAAAGAATTTAGAAGATCTGAAAGAGAATGATAAGGTTATGGTTTTGAATGACAATGATACTTGGGAACCTGGGGTGATATTGAGAGTGGATGACAGTAGACCCAGATCTTACGAAATTAAATTGTGTGAATCCAACCGAGTGAAATTTAGAAATAGAAAATTTTTGCGAAAAATGAATATCCATCAACATTGCAAACATGCTATTCATACTTTTGATCATATTCCAGAGAGCTCGTTGGGAGAAAGGGTGTGCCTGGAAAACAAAGAAGTAAGTGATGAGAATGAATGTAATGAAAGAACTGAAAATGAAGTTGTTGGTGAGTTTTTTGAAAAAAATGAGTTGTTGAGGCCAAGAGGGTCGAATGATGATGCTGATGATGATTCAACAATCATGAAAAATGATCCCAAGACGAGATCTGGCAGACCAATAGTCAAGCCTGCTTATTTGAATGATTTTGTTTGACGAGTTATATTTTCACATGATTGCTTTGGTTTTGATCAATTTGTTTCAATACAATTTCTTTTTATTGTTTTAAAGAGGAGAGATGTTATATTATTATTAGTTGTTTTACACTCTATATATTAACAAAAGATGTAAATCATTTTTGATGGATGTTGAAATTGTCAATATATATACTTTTGATGACAAGATAGTTTTTCTATCATTTAATTCTTATTTATATAACAGAGTGCAATAAAATAATGAAAAGAAGTATCGCAGTTTGGAAGTATCTAAATTTGCGATCACGTTAATTTAATCTGAATATTATTGATATTCTGCATTTTGCATTGCAGATTTTCTGTCACATTAGAAATAAGTTAGCTAATGGTTAGGGGTAGGTAGAGTAAGAGCTGACTACAATAATTTTGATGGTATTTGCATTTTCTCTGAAATATTTCAATTTAATAAAGAAAGTGATTTTGATTTGCATAATACATTTATTTAGTGGAAGTTCATTACAATTGCATTTGTTTGATACATTTCAAAATTTTCCTTTTCCTGAATTCTACCCTGAGATGAGGAGTTTTTCATGTGGCGTACCGATTTGAAGCAGCTAGGGACCTGAAAAAGTAAGAAAAAGGTAAAATCTACAAGAAAGAGTAAGTATTTAGCAAGGGCAATCTGAAATTTCAATATTGTATGCTACAATTTATCCACGAAAGTGATTTTTCTGATCCAATTTCTACAACTAACAAATCTCAAATCTGAACAATAATAATAATACTGTTTATTATTATTTTCTACTATAGTAGATAATTTATTAACAAAAAAATTCACAAAGATACAATTTTATTTTATATCATTATTATTGCTAGGCAAAATACAACATTTCATTTAAATATAAGTCATTTCCCAAATTATATATCATTTTCTACATTTCTACTTTTCTAACATTATCTACTTTTTCTACAAAATCATAAAATACAAAAATAAAAACAAATATAAAAATCATTATTATATTACAATTGTCGCCAGCAACGTGGGGCGAATAGGAAAGGGAAAATTCAAGGAAATATCACAGTAGGTAAAGTGTGTGAATAGGTACAGGAAAATTCAGAGAGTGAGTCAGAGAGTAAGTCAGGGAGATTGTGAGCTAGGAAAGTATAAAAAAGGAAGGATAAAATGGATTCGAGAGATGGTAAGAAAGTTGGTATAGATGGAAGAGAGATGGGTGATCATGAAGAAAGTGGTATGGAAGAGCAAGGACAGAGTAGTAGTGGGAGTGAACAAGTGCAGAGAGAAAGTAAAAGCATGGAAGATCAGATACAAATGCTGATGCAATTTATTACAGGAAATATGGAGAGAATGGAAGGTAATATGAGAAAAAATATGAGAGAAAATATTGAGAGTGTGAATGAAAATGTAAGAGAAAATATAGAAAGTGTGAAAGAAAATGTAAGAGAGAATATAGAGAGTGTAAGAGGAGATATAGAGAGTGTGAAAGGAAATATAGATAGTGTGAAAGAAAATGTGAAAAGTGTCAAGGAAAATATCAGAGGAAGTATGATTGAAATTGAATTAAAATTACATAATAAATTAGAGGAAAATAAGCAGGAAATGTTTCAAATGTATAGAGACTTAGAAAATAGAATTGAACAAAAAAATAAGGAATTTTATTATAATACAAAACAGGATATTATTGATATAAATAATTCAATTGAAAATAATTATAAACAAATACAAGAGGTTAGGGTAGAATTAGATATAAATAATCAAAGTTAGTGAAAAGGTAGATAGGAACAAAAAGGAGTCAAATGAACTGATAAGTGAAAAAAATGATGAAAATCTAAAATAATTGCAGGACTTAGAACAAAAAATAAGAGAAATTGAAAAAACTAAAATAAGTACTAATGTTGAAACAAAATTTGTAAATACTTGTCAGAATATTCAAATCAACAACAAATTTGAGGGGAACATAAAAAAATTACACCCTAATAATTTTGTAAAAATAATGAAAAACAAAACTAAAAATATTAATAATATAGAAGAATTGAAGGACATTATTAGGCAACACATGAATAATCAAGCATGTGTATGGTTTAACAGCCAGGAGAAAAATATTAATAGTTTTGAGGAATTTGAATATTTATTCATTAGACAATATTGGGGGGAGAATGCTCAACTCATGGTGAGGGATAGGTTACAATTTGGTAAATTTGATGAGAAAAGAAGTACTGATTATAATTTCTATGCTATACAATTATATGCCATTGCACAACATTTAAATCCTATAATGCAAGAAGAAGAAATTGTTAGAAATATTAGTAGACATTTTAAACAGGAAATATTTGAATTTATTAATATGCATGAAATAAAAACCATGGATAGGCTTAGTGAATATGTGTTAAGGTTAGAAAGAACTTTATATAATAGAAATGAACCAAGTAGGTATAATCCAAGATATAATCAAGGTTACAGAACAAATCAAGATAGGGATTGGCAATAATAATAATAATAATAATAACCAATAATAACCAATATTATGAAAATAAAAATGTAAATAATAGTAATAATTATAACCAAAGCTCACATGCACAACACACTAACTACCATGCAAATAATAGAAACTATGAACAAAATAATTACAGGGGAAATCATTATAGAAATCAAAACTACAATAACAATAATTATAGAATATACAATAACAATTATAACAGAAATAATCAACAACATTTCTATAGCAATAATAATAATAATAGACCAAGAGAAAATAATGAAAGACAATATAATAGAGAAAGTAGGAGAAATTCATTTTCAGAACAGGAACAGGGAAATAATAATGAACGTACAAAACAAGTACATTTTCAAAGACGATCCAATAGTTTAGATAGGAATTTTGAAATGCAACAAAATCAGAATAGACAGACACAAAATGAAATAACAGAACCAACACCATCAACTTCAACTGCAACACAGAATTTTTATTAAAACCGTATGAAACAAAGCTGAATACACCAAACTATGAACATCCTATAGAATTCATTAAATTAGACAAAATTGAAGTAGAACATTTTACAGAATTATTTACTATAAAAGGAAAAATAGGGGATAAAAATATCAAAATGCTTATTGATACTGGCTCAGAAGCTTCATTAATAAAAGAGTCAATATTAGAAAATCAAGAAATCCAAAATAAAATAGTTAAAATGCCCAAAACAATATTATTAGGAGTCAATGGGAAAAAAATAGCAGAAACAAATCAATACATTGATATTAAAGTAGAAATTGAAGGGAAAAATATAAATTTACAATTACTTGTTATTAAAAATATGGAATTTGATATAATAGTAGGAACGGATCAATTACAAAGAATGAAGGCTAAAATAAATTATGAAAGGAAAGGTATTGAAATGGAAGGTCAATGGTTTAATTTTATAGAAGAAACAGATCAAGTAAACTTTGAAAAAAATATTTTGTGTATGAGAGAGATGAATGAATGTGATAATAATGATAATAAATACGAAGAAAATGAAAATAAAGGTAAATATAAATGTAATGATAAATATAATGAATATATAAATGAATTATTAAATAAATATAAAAAATTAATTATGAAAGAATCAAGAGTAGCGAGAGAGTACATGCACAAAATACAAGTAAAAGAAACTGATAGGTTTAAATCTAAAAATTATCCAATTCCGTATAAATACAGGGAAAAAGTCAGGGGTGAATTGAAAAAGATGTGGGAATTTGGTATTATAGAGCCATCTACAAGTAATTATATCAATCCTATAGTAGTTGTTGTTAAGAAAAATGGGGAACTTAGATTATGTTTGGATGCTAGAGAACTCAATAAAATTACAATTCCTCAATATGAATCTCCTTTAAATATAGAAACTATTTTTGGAAAAATAACAAATGTAAAATGTTTTTCTAAAATTGATTTAAAGCATAGCTTTTGGCTAATACCCTTACATGAAGATTCTTGAAACTATACAGCTTTTTGCATAGAAGGAGTAGTTTATAGATTTTGTGTAGTTCCATACGGTCTACAATCAGCTTGTCCAGCATTAGAGAGAGCGTTACACAAAATACTTGACAAATACGAAGACTTTGCTGTACACTACATAGATGACATTTTAATATACTCACAAGACGAAACGACACACAAAAGACATTTAAAAAAAATACTAGAAGTGTTAGACGAAGCAGGACTCAAAATTAACTTAGACAAATGTGAATTTTTTCAGACAGAAGTAAATTATTTAGGATACAAACTGACACAAAATGGACTTGAAATGGACCCAGAAAGAATTAAGACAATACAGGAATATACTAGACCATATAACTTAAAAACACTTAGGGGATTTTTAGGAATTTTAAACTATTTTAAAAGACTCATACCTGACTTGACGAACAAAGAATTACCACTTATAAGACTACTGAAAAAGGACATAAAATGGAAATGGGGAGACGAACAAGAACAAGCTTTTAACGAACTAAAAGACATATTTATAAAGAACCTTAAAATATACCATCCAGACTACGACAAACCTTTTATTTTACGAGTTGACGCTACAATAACAAGATTTGCAGGTGTTTTGATACAGATACAACAAAATAAAGAAGTTCCTATTGCATTTGTGTCTAGAATAACTAAGAAGTATGAAATAAACTATAGCGTAACTGAGTTAGAATTAGCTAGTTTGATTTTTTGCATCACAAAACTAAGATTTTATTTACTTGGATCAAAATTTTACATAGAAACAGACCATGAAGCATTAATTTCTACAGTTAACTATAAATTTGCAAGCAATAGGGTACATAGATGGGCACTTTTACTACAAGAATATGACTTTGAAATTAGACATATACCTGGACGACAAAATATAGTACCTGACACAATTACTAGAATGGACATAAAAAACAGACAAGAGACTAGACAAGTTAAAATAGGGGTTAACATTTTCAAAAACACGACAGGACTATTTTCATTACAGACTATAATAGAAGACCAACAACAACTCACTGACAAAGAAAAAAAGGGGACAATACAAAGACAAGGAATTTTTATAAAGGTAATTAATGGGGTAGAACTATACGTAATCACAAAAACACTGACACAGAGACTAGTTGACAATATACATACAAAATAATTACATACAGGAATAAGGAAGACATGGATGATATTTAGAGAGACATATTACTGTAACAAAGACTTAGAGACAACAAAAGACTTGATAAACAAATGTGTACTATGCCAATTAGGTAAAAACAAAAACAGAGTAAATAGAAACGAAACTAAAAGCATTATTTCTACGAAACCTCTTCAAATAATATCAATCGACTTTGTGAGCAATTTAATTTCATCAGAAAACAAAAATAAACATATATTTGTCATCACTGACCATTTTTCAAAGTATGTAACTCTATATCCTACCAGAAAAACTAATTTTAAAATAATTAAAAACTTATTAACTCAATTTATTATAGAGAAAGGCAAACCAGAGAAAATAATCCTAGATAATGCTACATATTTCAATAATGGAAAGATGAAAAGTTTTGCAACAAGCCAAGGCATACAACTTAATTTTATTAGTATAAGACACCCTGCATCAAATCCTACTGAACGCTATATTAGAGGAGTTTTGAAATATTCAAGACTTATATCACAAGATAACCATAAAAAATGGGATGAAAAACTACCTACAATTGAAAAATATTTGAATGAGGTACCAAATACAATCACTGAAGAATGTCCAACATTTCTATTAACTGGGAAAATGCCTGAAAGAGAGTGGATAATGAATGAGAGGGAGATGAATGAAGTCATGGAAAAAGTGAATGATAGAATGCTGAAGAATGCAAAGAGGTATATAAGTAGAGAGCAAAAGAAAGGGAGAAAGAAAGTAAAATTCAAAAAGGGAGACTTAGTTATAGTTAAAGCGTTAAGAGTTCCAAATTATAAAAAAGGAATTTGTGCAAAATTACAATTACCATTTGAGGGACCCTATGAAGTAGATAATGAACATGCAACAAATAGTTACAGACTAATAAATCCTCATGATAAAAGCTTAAGAGGTATTTTTAATATAGAGAGCATATACAAGTTTGAAATTTGAATAAAAATATAAAATATAAGCAAAACAAACTAACTAAAGTAGCAGAATAAAATAATAAAGCATTAAAAAGCTAACTACCTTAATAAAAACTGGAGAAGATACAGTTCTTTTTTTAGGAGAAACTCTGCAAGAACGATATCCAGAAATAAAAAAGAAAAATGACTTGTAAATAAATAATGTAATATTGTAAATAGAAAAATTGTACATAGAAAACTTAATATTTTACATTCAACATTGAATATTAAAAGGTAAAATATTAATTTTGGGGAATTTGTTATGAAATTAGATCAACTAAATAGAAAAATACAATTTCAAAATAAAAAATTTATTATCTCAAAATTTCATCAGAAAGCCCAAGCAAATACTTATTTTTTTTTACTCAATATCTTTCATATTATAGAAAACTTCATAATTATAACAAATTTTTTTCAGAAAAACTTTTTACCAAACCAAACGACACAGAAATACTGACAAAACATGAAAGTAATCGTAAGACGACGGACAGTACATGACCTTTTCAAGAATGCCATTTTTCAAAGCACTAAAATTAAAATAATAAATTTTGAACAACAGTTAACTCATTAGAATCAAGAAACAAATCCAAATTCAATTTACAATTTTGAAAAACAATGATTTTCAAATAAATTTGGGAAAAACTTGCTATTTAAAATAAAATCACTTTGTATATCATATTTGAGTTATTTGACACTGTAAAACAGAAAGTACGTTGGAATTGAGATGTCAAAAAATGACTTGTCATGGGAGTAACATTTCAAAAATTCAGAAAAATAAAGAAAATGTAGAAAACTAGCCAAATTGTTGACAATCATAGATAAGAATTTATGATATAATGTTGTTCATTATTAGTAAAAGGCATATTAAAAAGAAAGTGAAAATTAGTGCGGCGAATCGCGAAAGTGGATCCAGTATGTTCGAAAATTTCAAGAAAAATCACCTAGGAACGAGGAAAAAAGGACAATGATAGGAATCAACAAGGTAGCAGAAAGGAATCGGTGGAAATTATCTTTGGGAGAGAAGAAAAATTATAAAATACACAAGTAAAACCCAACTGTGCCAGAAAACCTTTACGAACGCTGTCAAACGAATATTGACTAAAAAGGTAAAGCAAAACCACTTACCATAAACCCTGTGTATATAGAAAATCCTTGAACTGAAAAGCAGCTACAGGAATGGTCCTTTCGCAGCCAAATTAAGGTAGATTTTCGAACTTTTCATAAGAACAACAGTTTTCCACCAACAAAGTGCACCATAACCTGATTTTCTACACTCCCGAACTTTTATTCCTTCAATCACAAACAATTTCATCCCAATAGTGCACCAAAACTTTTAACCCTCCAGAACTTTATTCAATTAGTATATAGTAATTAGTAAAGTAGTCTTTTTATTATTTCTTGACCTACACACGGCCGAAACCAAGGTGAAGGCAAGCAAGTAGAGTGCAAGAAAATAATGAAAAGAAGTAGGCATCGCAGTTTGGAAGTATCTAAATTTGCGATCACGTTAATTTAATCTGAATATTATTGATATTCTGCATTTTGCATTGCAGATTTTCTGTCACATTAGAAATAAGTTATCTAATGGTTAGGGGTAGGTAGAGTAAGAGCTGACTACAATAATTTTGATGGTATTTGCATTTTCTCTGACATATTTCAATTTAATAAAGAAAGTGATTTTGATTTGCATAATACATTTATTTAGTGGAAGTTCATTACAATTGCATTTGTTTGATACATTTCAAAATTTTCCTTTTCCTGAATTCTACCCTGAGATGAAGAGTTTTTCATGTGGCGTACCGATTTGAAGCAGCTAGGGACCTGAAAAAGTAAGAAAAAGGTAAAATCTACAAGAAAGAGTAAGTATTTAGCAAGGGCAATCTGAAATTTCAATATTGTATACTACAATTTATCCACGAAAGTGATTTTTCTGATCTAATTTCTACAACTAACAAATCTCAATTCTGAACAATAATAATAATACTGTTTATTATTATTTTCAACTATAGTAGATAATTTATTAACAAAAAAATTCACAAAAATATAATTTTATTTTATATCATTATTAATGCTAGGCAAAATACAACATTTCATTTAAATATAAGTCATTTCCAAAATTATATATCATTTTCTACATTTCTGCTTTTCTAACATTATCTACTTTTTCTACAAAATCATAAAATACAAAAATAAAAACAAAATATAAA